>NW_020769390.1:542293-602930 GCF_900518735.1 Pseudonaja textilis | reverse complement strand
AATCAAAGTCCAAATCAAAGTCCAAATCAAAGTCCAAATCAAAGTCCAAATCATTTTGTTTTGCATATATTGCACTTGTACAGAAGAAGGATAAAAAAATGAGTAAACATTATGATTAGCTGCAGGACCATTGACTTTTTGTTATATTGCTATATATAGATATGACCTTCCAAACTAGTTTTGGTTCTGAGCTATTTATTGACAATAATTAGTATCAGCACTTACTTGTTTGTAGCTGTTTTTCTCTTGCTTTCAAATCATTGTTTACTTGAGCAAAATGATTACTAAAGGCAACAAGATCTGCTTCCAAAAACACTGGACACTGCTGGTTCTCTTTTAGTGCTTTGCCTTGTACCTTCAGTTTTTCTATCCGAGGTTGAATGCTTGAAAAGCGGACCATTTCATCCTGCCAAAAAGTGGTTTTTAAAAGGAATGTCAGTATATAATAATGGTGAAATAAATTGTGTTTATGAACTGCTATTTAAGCTGCCATTTCAATCATAAATCTGTATGACTTTTATTTAATAGGAATACCATACTCAATTATTGTTTTATACCTGTATACTTACTTATATTACTTATATTAACTTCTAATACTAATCAGTTGCAAAACTGCATATATGCTTGTATATTGGGCTTCAAAATCCATACAATTCTTTCATTAGATAACTGAAGTGTTCCTCTATAATTGGAATGCTATTCTTACATGAATTATCAGAATTCATGAATGATAGGTAATGGACTGGATATATACCCACGTTAATGTATGTATGTATTATTTATAACAGAATAACAGAGTTGGAAGGAACCTTGGATGTCTTCTAATCAAACCTCCTGCTCAGGTAGGAAACCCTATACCATTTTAGACAAATGATTCTTCAATCTCTTCTGAATAACTTCCAGTGTTGGAGCACCCGCAACTTCAGGAGGCAAGTTGTTCTACTAATTAATCGTTCTCACCATCAGGAAATTTCTCCTAAGTTCTAGTTCTATATATCTATATAATGTACTATTCCGTGAAATGGAAATAACAGATTGAATGCTGAAGTGTAACTCAATAAACAGCAAGTTTATGTTTAGTAAAACTAGTGGATATTCTTAGGCATCAGTATTATACAGTGCATACATTACATATGCAATTAAATTCAATGTAAATTCAGAAACGTAGTAAGAATAAATTGGTTTTTTTAATCAATCAATCAAATAAATGAATGAATAAATAAATGTTTTAAGGGTTTTTTTTAAATAGTTTTTTAGTTTTGTATGCTGACAGTCCACTAGAGTTGGATGACAAATTAATGTAAATGATGTATAAAAGTAAATAAGTAAACGATGGGGGATTGGAATAAAAAAAAGAAATAGAGGACCCTGAAATCATAGGTTTCCTTTCTGCTCAAATCGTACTTGTTTACTTTTTTTTTCAACCAGATGCTCTTTGACTGCATAAGCATCAGAGAGAACTGAACATTGTTAGTAAGTTGCTTGAGTTGCCTGATGCTGCTAGTTTTGTTGGATCTTTCATTATCAGGTACATTTTGCCAGATTTAACCAATCTTCAATTTCATCTCCTTGCAGTGTGTTGCTAAACTGCTTGACAATGATTAAGAACAGACCAGTCAGATATTTCAACCATGAAGTTCATCTTCACCTGGTGCTGACCAATTCTTGATTTTTTTGTTCTTTTTTCCACAATTTCTGCTGTTATAAGTTATTTAATTTCAACCATTTTATTGTTAACTACCTCCTTTATTGAAGCTGCATTTTTGTTGTATTTTTTGTTGTTCCAGTTTTGCCCAGAACTGCATTGTGTTTTCTTTGTCAAATTTTGACTTGTGCACTGCATTCTCTCCACTGATGGATTGGTACAAATGTTTTTGTTTTGACTGAGATTGGAGATTCTGCCAGTAGTGTGCAATTTGGGCTTTGTATCTTCTTGGCTATAGCTATTATTTGTTGCTTCATTGTTTCCAGTACTTCTTCTTGTATCTAGATGATTTTTCTTAGTCTTACTCTTTAGCTTCTTTTCTTTCATCTGTTCTAACTTGCATCTGATCTGAGCAGGTGGATCTTATTTTCCAGTTTGATCTTCCATTTTGTAGTGCAATGTTTGTTTATTGATTTTGTATCCACAATATTTAGTTATAACTGCAGCTGTGCTGTACATTAGTTTATTGCATGAGGTAGTGCTTATATTTGAAATTACAGCTTTGGCATCTTTTCATACTTGAGCTAGCTGTTTCTTTGGAACCAGCTTCAATGCAGAAAATATTATTTTGTTGTGTAGGAAGTTAGCCTCTCCTAGCAAAATGAAATACTTTAGGATATATTTAAAAAGGCAGAATATTTCCCCTAAAAGAGAAGTAGAAACTCAGAAGCAGAAACTCACCTCAGAGGCAGCTCACCCCAACCTTTGTTAATGGGTGGGCCATTAAGGCCTGGGCCAGAGTATTCTACATAACAAAGGCCTCTACCCATCTCACCACCTGGTCTGGAAAGATTGCATCAACCAGAACTCAGGTGAAGCCATGTGGTCCAGACAAAGCCTACAAAGTTACCTAAGACCCCCACCCCTGGGAGTCTGACAGCCAATGGGATACATTTCTTACACAGGAACAGGAAACACTAAGGTGGGGCCCAATAGAGGATATATAACTAAGGGTCTCTCAGCATCTTGGCCCTTATTTTCCTTCACCCAACATCTTGAAGCATGTGATCATCCTTTTCACTTTGGAGCTCCAAGGCATGTGGTCCTGTCCACCATTAAACCATCTTTCCAAACAGCCTCCATGTTTCCAGTGTCTTTTTCCCCACTTGGAACTGAACAGAAAGATATTTCTTCCAACAATTTGGCACCCAGCAGATGGGACTCCAAGCTAACTTAATCAAAGGACCAGGACCAGGTAAGATTCCCTTGCCAGCAAGCAGACCCATTAAGTCTGTGGGTGAGTTTTCCTGGACCTTGACCATTTGGAAAAAAGGTTTTAAAGGGGTTTTGAGTATTGAGCTCAAAGGCTGCTTGGAAGGAAGGTGGGTACCTCTAAATTCTAAATTTAAAGCATGGGAAATGTGTGTATGCCTGTGTGTGTGTGAGTGACAGGGCCCTTCTCCAAAACACAACTGGATCTTGCTTCATCTATGCATTTCCTATCCTCAGAAAGACCAAGAGTCTGGACAGCATGGAGGTTTTGCCAGAGCATAGGACCTTTTGTTAGGAAAGGAGGAAGGGTGTGTGTGCGTCTGTGCATGGCTTCACCCTTGGACAGCAGCTGGATCTCATTTCCCTGTTTGGCCTCTAGCTGCACTCCGACTTGTTGCTAGCTCCACAGCCGTGACTGACAGGACAGGAAAAGCAAGGGTGGGAGCAATCAGAATGTGGGACCTTCTGTATATAAGAGGGAAAAGCCAAGCGGATTATGATTGAAGAGAGGGAAGAAAATTTTTGTTTTTTTTGGTCCAGTGTATCCCAAAAGCAAACCCCAGGATTTTAAGTAATTGTGAAGTTAGGTAGTTAGGAAGTTGTGAAGTAATAGGAGTGCCAGTATTTGCCTGCAGAAGGGCAGAAAGTCCTCCTGGATTTGAGCTCTCCCAAATCTAAGAACCTGAGCTGGAATAGGAGTGCCAGTACTTGTTTGCAGGGGGCAGAAAGTTCACCTGGACTGTCTTTTTGGGGGATAATAAGTCCTCACAGACTGTATTTTCCCCAGTCTGAAAACCATGGCCTGAGAGTTCCCTCTGACGAAAGTGCACATACTTTGTAAAGGAAACCAAAGTCTCCCCCAGACACCCTTTTATCTGCAAACTGATAGCCGACTGACCCAACTAAGCCAAAGTGTGAAACCCCACATCTGAAGGGGAAACATGGGAAGTGGTAGTTCGAGGGTCCTGAATGGAACCACCTTGGGAGTTATTGGAGGCTTGGGATGAATGGTAGGTGCCAATCTTAGCTGGTATGGAAAAAAGAAAAAGAAAAAAGAAAGAAAATCTAAAAGGATATGTAAAAAAGGGGGGCTTTGCTGAGGGATGACACAGGAAGACCAGTTTGGCTAAATCAAGGTACTTAAAAGAAAAAGGCAATATAAAACAGGATTACGTGGGGGTTTGTTTGTTTGTCTGTCTGTCTCTTTCTCTGTCTTCTATGTAACCATGTAGTTTGTTCCTTAAGATTTGTGCCCTCCCCAATTTAACTGAGATTTATTGTGGAAATGATCAGTATGTGTGTAAACCTCAGAATTTTGTTTTCCTCTCTTTGTCCTTGTTTTGTGTGCGTGTGTGTGTGTGTGTGTGTGTCTTTGTGTCCTTGAGGTAATTGCAACTGTTAAGTGTCACTGATCCCTTCAGATGTGAATTTTAAATTGTTAGAAGAGTTGGAAACACTGAAAGGAAAAGAAAATGTTTTCGCCTAGTTTGGTCTGGCCAACTAGACTGGATGAAGAACAGAGTTCAATTTCCTATCCTCTCTGCGCTTTTAAGAAAAACCCAAGTTTATTAGCAAATGTTCTAAGTTCATTTACAAGGAAAGTTTCATCTTTGCATTTACTGTGTGTTTAAATGATTTTACCTGATCTTTTTCCTGAAGCACGTGAATCCAGATTTTCCTTTCTCATCTGTTGTGTCTCCATTTTTGTTGAAATTGATTTATCTGTTTAGTAACTGCAATACTGAAGTGCTTTCCCTCCTCAAACCCTGCTTGCAAGCTATCTATCCCCCCTCCCATCTCTAATTCTTTTACAATGCCTTTCCTGGTAGAATTACCAGCAAAGGGGGGAGGGGACCCTTGTTCTTTGTCTTTCAGCCCTGCCCCATGTGGAAACAAGATGCTGCCCCCTAGAGACATTCCATCCATTGGAGCCAGTAATTGGGTTTGGATCCAGCCTCCACTGAAAGTCATTACAGAGTGGGGCAGACCTTTCCAAGCCTGACTGACCACCCATACCACCAGGCCAAGCCTATGCCACCCAGAGACATGAAGGAAAGGACCCTGAGATGGACCAGTAAAAGACTAAAAAATCTTTTCAATCCCCAGAAGACAGTTAGAAAGATTATGGGGGGAGGATGGAAATTCATTGTAATGTGAAATTCACTGTAATGTTTTCTTTCTTGTAAAATTTATATTGTAATCAGTTTAATGTACTCATGTAAGGATTGTATTTGAGAATGGTTGCCACAGCAAGTTCTGAATACCTTGGACTGGTCTGGTGGGAGGGATTTGTCCAACATGCTTGTATTGTCTGTATTGTACAAGTAGCTGCATACACAAACACACAAAGAGACACACCATTCAGAATTAGACAGAGTGTGGATAGCTTCTATTTTTTACTTTTCAACAGTAAAGAAACCAGTAGTCGAAGAGGTAACACTAGAAACTAGTACTTGGTAGAATAGCTGTGGAAGACTTGAAAAACACATTCTATACATACAAAATTCAGAATTGTGCAAGCCATGGAATTCCCTGTGATATTCTGTGGAAGCAAAAGTTGAAGTTTAAAGAAGTGGAATAGGAAAAGTACTGATGACTTTGAACTTTGATGTTGAATGAGACATCTAAGAATATTGAGAACAATAAAACAAACTGGTGGATCATTGAACAATTCAAACGAAATTTCAAGGCAAAGGCTCAAAACATCCTCCTTTAGACATATTATACAAAGATCCAGTTCTTTAAAAAAAGCTCTAATGCTGGGAAACATAGAAGAAAAGTGAAGATGACCAACAGCAAGGTGAATTCGCCGATTTATAATCACCAAAGCATTGGGAAACTTTAAAAAAACAGGTCAGAGTGATTGACATATAAAAAAACTATCCTGATATAGTACCTAGGAGTTGAAAATGACTTAGAAAACCAAACTATCTTGGTTCCTAATTGTATATTGTTACTGCTTTTTTTAAAAAAAGTTTAATATTTTTACAAAGTGTTCTTAAATTTTATTTTTGCAATAAAAGATGAAAATCATCTTCATTATCATAACCATTATCATCAAAGCATTGCAGATATATGAACTAATATGATGAGTGACCTTGGGAGCTATGTGAGGCTGGTCAAGTGTTATAATCACTGTACTTTATCATTGTTTACTTACTATTAAATATTAATAAACCCTTGCTGTCCAATCTAACCCAATCAGAACCAGCCCCATTAAAACTGAGCAACCAATTTCTCCCACTAGTTGAAAATAGTCAGACCCACAACCTCCCCTTCAAAGAAAACATGCAAACAACTTAGAAAAGAGACATCATACAATATCCCTAAAAATGTCACATCAATAAACTCACCTGGGATAAACAAAAAAGCACCCAGACTGCACCCCTTAAAAAGGAAAGAGAGTGTTAGTGATAGTAGATTCTATTCTCAAAGGAAAAGAACCAGCCATCTGCAGACCAAACATACAATCAAGGGAGATATGTTGTCTCCCTGGAGCAAAAATCAAGGATATGGCTGAGAATCTAACCAAAATAATTAGGCCCACAGATTTCTACTGGCCCACAGTAGAATAATTAGGCCCACAGATTTCCGTTTCTACTACTATATGTAGGGACAAATGACACAAAAAAAGGATTGAAAATGATATTATGAGCAGCTAGGCAAGAAAGTTAAGGAGTTAGGTGCAGAAGTAGTTTTTTCATCTGTACTGCCAACAAAAGGTCAACGTCCAGTAGGTGAACTACTGGCTAAAGGGTTGGTGTCACCAAAATCCTGTTTTTGGTAGGTTGGACTATTGTTGGACTGATGCAAAGAGTTAAGCAGCTCTGCTTTCTCTCTGCTTCCTGTTACTTCTTCGCTGTCTTCTCTCTTTAGTGGACTGATGGTTTCCTTGATTATTATTATTTTTTGCTTATTATTTATATGTTGGAAGAAACTTTTTTTTATTACCTTGACTTTTGTTTTTTTCATTCTGAGCCTTTGCTTTCCTGACTTCGTTTTTGCAGATTCTGGCTACCTGCTGATATTCTGCCTTAATCCTTCCCTCTTTCCATTTTTTGTATTTGTTCTTTTTGTCTTTCAATTTGTCAGAGATCTTTGTGCAGCCATGTTGGTTTCTTCTTGGATTTCTTATTTTTCATTTTCAGTGGTATTGCGCTGGACTGGCTCTTTTATGATAATATTTTTCAGAGTTTTCCAAAATTCTTGAGTTTTCTCCTTTAGGATTTTCATCCAAGGAATCTTTCCCAAGTTTTCTCTTAAGTTTGTTAAAAATCAGCTCTTTTAGAGAGTCTTCTAGGACTCTGGTATCATTGTGTTCTATTGCTTATGTTTGTGTTATATTGCATTCTAGTATGACATGGTCACTCTCACCCAAGGTTCCTGCAGTTTCAACTCCCTCTATCACTTTTTCTTTGTAAGAATTAAGTCCAGTATGATTCTCCCTCTAGTTAGACTGTGCAGAATGGATAGACTAACACTGAAGATAAAAGAAAAAGACACAGAATATTTTCAAACTTGTGACTTGTTCTATCAATGGTTGGATAATAAAGGTAGAAACTAGGAACTGAAAAAGTATTATGTAAGTAAATTGACCCAGACAGTATGCTGTTCACTATGCACTTATTGTATGTAAAGAGAAAATATGCAAATAAATTGGGGAAAAAAAGAAGGGACTGGACTGCCATCTATCAAAAATGGTGTAGGGTCTGCTTGGGTGGGGGTGAGTGTTGGACTAGATGACCTACAATGTCCCTTCCAACTTTGTTAATCTATAATTATTTAAGTCCTTTTGCTACTACTGTCCAGTGAATAGAAATTGAGATATATTAAAACATTCTACTTAATTAATGACAATTTAAATACCATAAGAAAATTCATAACCACAATTTTTCTTTTTGCCTTTCATTTGTTTTTGCATGTACAACAAAATGTTTCCATGTATTCCATGCAAACTACTATACTATAGCCTAATTCCCACCTAGTACTTTCAAATGTGCTTCAGTTACTCATGTGTAGCATATATAGCTCCTGGCAACGATCAACACATTCTTCAAACATTTGTATCTTGGTAGTTTCATATGTGAACAAGCTTATATATCTTTTTCTCCCTTTTATAAGATTATCAACACAACTGAATATCATAGATGTTTTTATGAATAACAAGGACCTGAATAAATTATGATAACAGAATACCACACAGATTAGAACAGAATTTCTAACCTTGCACCTATCTAACTGTATTTTCACTGCATCGGGATCTGCTGCTGGTAAGAGCTGCGCTTTGATCCAATTTTCAACAGTAATTACTGTATGCTCCAATTGCTGCAGCTGAGAGTAGAAGGCAATGATGTTATTTTGATACTCCAACCATGCCAGTCTTTCACTCAGTAATTGACAGAACTCAATCCACCGGATGTTCAACTGTTCTGAAGCCTGTCTGATATTGTCAGCATTAAGCCCATCTAAAAAAAAGAGGAAAGAATGAGCAAATTTTTTTAATTTGGATATAGAAAAGTAATGTAAAGAAAGACATTTAATAATTCTGTATCTGAATCAGAGGATTTATAAAAATGATCTTGAGTATATACACACACACAACAAACACTGCATGCATGTATGTTAGTACATAAAACAAGCATTCACACATTTAGGAGGAAAATGTAAAATAAGGCCATAACATTTCATATATTACCTATGGAAAGGCAGTTCAGCCTATTTTAAAGTTTAATATCTTCTAAATATATAAAAATGGATGTGTGCATGTGTGTGTGTGCGTGTTCATGTTCCAGCATAACTCTGGAATGCCTTGAGCAATTTCAACCAAACATGATAGACAGATGACTTACCTTCTGAAAAAAAAATACTATGGGGGTAAGACACCCCTTGAGGTGTGTGTACATGTGATGACTTCTACTGTACAGCACAGTAGAGTTGCCATGGTAATGGCTTCACGGTATTCCACAAGGGGGCTCCCTCTGGTAAGGGGGATTGGTTCTTACAAAAAAGCAAGGGGACTTCCTCTGCTTCAAGCAAAGAGGGCAATTGATGGGGGAGGTGCCTGCTAATGCAGATAAACACCTCAAAGGCTGTTCCCTGTAGAATTTTTCCAAGGCTGTTGGCCAGAGCAATTAGGTTTTTAATTCTAACCACAGTGGTAACAGGGCCAGGCCCAAGATGCCTCAAGGAAACATCAGGCGATTGGCCAAATGCAATCAAAGGTTACAAAAATAAAGCACCAGCATAGACAAGAAACTCCAGAGGAGAGGAATAGAAGACTTGTGATGCTATGTGAGAGAGCTGCTACATCTGGAACTTCAGAGACAGTACAACAGTGTGAGGCCCAATTAAAGGATAAGAGAGATAGACTTACTACATCTAGAACTTCAGAGACAGTACAACAGCTTGAGTCCCGACTACAAGGTAAGAGAGATAGAGCTCCTATATCTAGACATTCAGAGACAACACCTGACTACACTACAGGAGAGATAGAGCTGTTACATCTAGAGCTTCCTTTATAATTTGTATACTCTACTTATACTTTTAAAACCCTGTAAATAAAGTTACTTTGATTTGACAGTATACATATAATTCATTCCTTTTCCAGTCTAATACAGGATTGGGATAAATAAATACCCGGGTAATGCCAGGTTATCAGCTAGTATTACATAAATTAAAATATGATTAACACATTCATACTTACAAATTGCTAATCAAATGACTCAGAGACAGAACAACAAATAGGAAGCAGACTCAACAAAAACTCATGTATTCAAATACAAACCATTCTAGATCATGGAATCCCAACAGAGAACAACAAATAGTTTGTGACAGAATAAATGCTCACATATCAGAAGCCCTGTAGTGATATCTGTAAGATTTGGGTAAATATTAAAGGTCTGAAGGACAACTTCAAAATCCTTTGGTTTAAAGAATGTGTTGTATTTGATATGAATTCATACATTCTACACCTGTAAGTGTACTGTATCTCTAAATACAGCCATCAGGTAGTGAATATTCATAAAAGAATATTCCAAAACATTAGTGTCTTATAAAAGATTTGAGGAAATCAGGGCACCTTTTCATCAGCAAAGGCAATTGATCCACCAACAGTATGCTATAATTTCATAGTTAGCACAAATTTTATTATATAATGAGCTTAATTTAGTTTTACATTTTAACAATCAGTCCTTCGGAATTCCAGATTTGGGAAAGAACCTGCCTCCACTGTTAATCAAGTAAATAACTGCTGCATCAATTGTAGACTAATAAAACTTTAATTCTGAAGCAATATATTATAATTTTGAGGTTAATTGCTGATAAATTGTTTTCCACTTTATATTCAAAACAATCCCTTATATTGGCAGTGAATAAATACATTTTATTTCACAGGACTCAGAGATCAGTATCCAAAATGCCTTATTCATTTTAGTACTACATCCTGTGCATAAAAAATAGTACAAAATGTCACAGTTTGTAGCAATCCAGCAAGCACAAATAATTCAGCAGGATTCATTATATAAAAGAAACTTCTTTAAAAACAAAAATATAAAACATGATGCATGTATACAATACCCATGTAGCTCTTGCAACGTGATAGAGAGAAGAAATAGCAAGTACAAGAACAAGCACTAGAACTCTCAGGCAAAGATAAAATGAACTCTTTTATACACAGGACAGTTAAGCTAAGCCACACCCAGGCTCCAAGCTGTCTCAGCCATCAAACAGTCCCCATTGGCTGACTTGTTGCCATGTAGTTCATGAATACACTGACATTCCTCCCTTTTTGACTGGAATAGATATAATACCAAATAACTTAATATTCTTCCCATGGTGCACTCCTCCACCCAATGGCTTGGTCATTATATCTGCCAGATTGTCCTCTGAAGAACAGTGAAGCAAGGTAATTAATTTATATTTGATGGCTTCTCTTACATTACAATATTTAATACCTACATGCTTGCTTCTATTTTTTACTCTGTCACCTGTTGCCATTTTAATACAAGCAGCATTATCTCCAAACACTGTTACAGCTTCATTTATCTTCATGTTTAAATCCTTTAACAGCTCTACGTACCAAGTTACATCTGAACAAAGTTCAGATAGAGCAATAAATTCTGCCTCCACAGTAGAAATGGCTACAGTTGTTGTTTTCTGGACTTCAAACCAATTAAAGCCACAATCGCAGAATTGGACTTTCTAGTTTTTATATCATTGGCATAACCACTGTCAACATTTAATTCTTTAATTTAATTTCAACTTTAATTCTTCGGAGATCTGCATTTGAAGATCCAAATTCACAGTTCCCTTCAAATACATGAGAATCTTTTTTATACCCTCCAATGCAATTGCATTGGTACAGCAGTAAAGCAACTTAAGATGTTTACTGCATAAGCAATGTCTGGTCTGGGCCACTGTGACAGATATAACAGGCTCCCTATTGCTGACTGATATATCTCTTAATCATAGGCTTCACTTTTGTCCTCACCCAAATTGTTATGAACTCCTGTGCTCATAAGTTTTGTAGCAGAATTACAATCCTTCATGTTATATCTCTCCAACAGCTGTTCAATTTTCCTTCTTTGACTGAGAACATAACCACCTTTCTCAGTTTTTTAATATCTCTAGACAGTTTTGTATTTCACCCAATTTTTTCAATTCTAACTTCTTCTCTAACTGATCAGCAAATTCTTTTACACATCTTTTGCAATAAAACAAAGATCAACCACAAATGCTAATAATTGACAATCCTCACTTTTTTACTTTATACTTTATTGGCCAAGTCTGATTGGACACACAAAGAATTTGTCTTGGTATAAATACCCTCAGTATACATAAAGAAAAGGTACATTCATTAAGAATCAAGAATCAAAATGTACAACACTTAATGATAGTCATAGCATACAATCAACAATCAAATCATACTAGGAAACAGTCAAGTGGGAGGGGATGAGTGATAAGGAGTGGTGAGAAGATTAACAGTAATAGTAGTGTACCCTTTGTAAATAATTGAACAGTGTTGAGGGAATTATTTGTTTAGCAGAATGATGGCTTTCAGGAAAAAGCTGTTCTTGTGTCTAGTTGTTCTGGTGTGCAGTGCTCTATAGCGTCGTTTTGAGGGAAGGAGTTGAAACAGTTTATGTCCGGGATGTGATGGGTCTGTAAATATTTTCACAGCCCTCTTTTTGACTCGTGCAGTATACAGGTCCTCAATTGAAGGCAGGTGGGTAGTGATTGTTTTTTCTGCAGTCCTAATTATCCTCTGAAGTCTGTGTCTGTCCTTTTGGGTTGCAGAACCAAACCAGACAGTTATAGAGGTGCAGATGATAGACTCAATAATTCCTCTGTAGAACTGGATCAACAGCTCCTTGGACAGTTTGAGCTAAGTTGGCGCAGAAAGAACATTCTTTGTTGTGCTTTTTTGATGATGTTTTGATGTCCATTTTAGGTCATGTGATATAGTAGAACCTAGAAATTTGAAGATCTCTACTGTTGATACTGTGTTGTCTAGCATTGGAAGAGGTGGTAGTATGTGAGGGTTTCTCCTAAAGCCTATTACCATTTGTAGTGGTGGTTTTGAGTGTGTTCAGTTCTAGATTGTTCCAGTTGCACCAGAAGGCAAGTTGTACAATCTCCCATCTGTATACAGATTTGTCATTGTCTTGAAGGAGACCAATCACTGTTGTATCATCTGCAAACTTCAGTATTTTAACAGCTGGATCATTTGAGATGCAGTCTTATATGGGAGAAAGCCATCTCTAGCACATTTAAGGGTGTTTGGAAGCAATGCATGAGTGCATATTCCAAAAGCAATCAGGAGAAAAGATCAACCAAAGGCTAGAAAGCTCAGGTTTACGGGCTATGAGGAGAGGTGGGATTCAAAAGTCCTAACAACTGATTCTCTGCCTGGTTGCTGCTGGGCATGGCCATGGTGGCATTTTGGGAGAGCCATTTTTCACCATTCCCAGAGTCTGGAGGCTTCCCTCGGGCTTCTGGGAGGATGAAAACAGCCTCCCCCAGGTTCCAGTGGCCCTCTGGAAACTGGAAACAGGCCTGTTTCCAGACTTCCAGACCTTCAAGGAGAGCCATTTTTCACCCTCCCAGAACCTCTGTATGGACCCTTCTCTTACTTGCATCCAAAATGGGCTGTGTGAAGACTCCTGGGAGGGGCAGGGTGGGGTGGGTGGGGCCAGCCAGTCAATTCAACTACCAGTTCAGAGAATGAGACATCAACTGCAAGCCATTTTACTCTCCACGTGAGTTGTCCTCATTTCTCCTAATAGCTGTGTATGTTCCTCCACAAGCCTGTGTAAACAAGGCATTATGAACTCTTGCTGATCAAATTATGGAGGCTGAAGCCAAACACCCAGGTTCCCTTCCCATCATTTTAGGAGATTTCAATCAAGCAAATTTAAGGAAAGAGCTCCCAAAGTATTTCCAGCATGTAAATTGTCCCACCATAGGCAAAAATACTTCAGATTACTGCTACACAACAGTAAAAGATGCTTTTTTTGTCTTTACCATGAGCAGCTGTGGGACACTCTGACCACTGCATGATTCACCTTGTACCCGCCTACAGACAAAGACTTAAAATCATTAAATCAACAATTAAATCAGTGAAGACTTGGTCGGATGAGGCAAAGCTGAAACTCCAGACCTGCCTTGATTGCACTGATTGGAATGTTTTGAAGATGCCTCTGCAGACCTAGATGAGCTCACAGATACTGTAACATCATATGTTAGCTTCTGTGAAGACTTATGTGTAGCAACAAGGAACCTGAAAATATATAGTAACAATAAACCTTGGTTCACAGCTAAACTTAAGCAGTTATGTTGTTCCAAAGAGGAAGGCTACAGAAAAGGTAACAGAATGCTATACAACCAGGCCAGAAATATATTAACAAGAGAGATCAGAGCAGCAAAAAGAAGCTACTCTGAAAATTTAAAGAATCAATTCTCAACAAATGAACCAGCAAACATGTGGAAAACTCTTAAAAACATCAC
Source organism: Pseudonaja textilis (assembly GCF_900518735.1). Next base: position 589,009 of record NW_020769390.1, on the reverse strand, counting down.
TGAGGAGAGGGCGGAGCTGGCGTTGTGACGATACGGCATGCGATCTTGGAGGTCTGAGATCGCTGCTGATATCTTTGCTCCTGGATGGTCCAAACGGATCTAAACAGTCTGAAAGAGACAGTGAATGTAAAGAGGACATTCTGTTGATCTCAGGGATATAGCAAAGTTCCTCGTAGATCCAGGAGAAGCTCTTTTTGCCTGCGGCAAAGAAGCAGCCATTAAAGCTGCTGAAGTTGGGACAGCTCCGAAACGGAAGAGGATAGAAAGAGAAAGTGTGCCGGTTTGGTGAGAAGTTTTTCTTTAAGATTTAAAAGGACACCCTAAGGAAAAGAAAGAATCTGTAAAATTTCAGACAGAAGTAATTAAGCGGCGATTTTAAACAGGAAGTCAAATTAATTTTTTTCTTTTTCTTTTTGCTGGACTCTTTGTATACGATTTTTTATTTTGAACCGGACTGATCTTTTTTCTATCTTATTTTTCAATTTTGTTTCTTCTCCTTTTTGTCTTTACAATATTTTAGGCTAGAGATCCCCTTTTAGCCTTTTTTTAAAACCCTTTTTCCTTTTTAATTATTTTTTGTTATAATAATCTGTTTGGAAAAGGGGGGGAAAGTGAAAACAGAGGAAACTTTGTAACACTGCCAAGTAGAGGCTTAGAAATGTTGTTTCTCTTTTTTTCTCTTTCGACCAGACAAAGCTGAGAAAGAATTCAGACTTCTTTTCAAGGACTCTGAGCCTGTCTGATAAGATAGAGGGGAGAGCATGGGAGAGTTTTATTGCAGGTGCTCTTCTGGGTTTCTGGTGTTGAAGCAGACAGAAAAAAGATGATAAGATTCTAGAGAAGAGAGCTATAAAAATTAATTTCACTTTGATGATGAAAGAGTTAAACAGTACTTACAGAATGCTAACCTACCCCAGATACCTAAAGAGACTGAAATAATGTTAGAAAGCAATATAACGATGATGGAGTTAACTGAAGCACTTAAGCAGCAAAACAATGGAAAGGCACCAGGCCCAGATGGATTTCTGGCAGAATTTTATAAAACACTACAAGAATCGTTGAATCTTCCATTGCTAGAAGTTATGAATGAAGTTATGTCAAAGAAGACGATACCTAAATCATGGTCAGAAGCTTATATTATACTTGTCCCAAAAGAGGAGGCCGATCCATTACAAATCAAGAATTACAGACCTATTTCCCTACTAAATGCAGATTAAAAAATTTTTGCTTCAATATTGGCAGCAAGACTTAAAAAATACCAAAATAATTTTATTCACTCTGACCAAAATGGATTTCTGCCAAAGAGACAAATTAAAGACAATATGAGAGTAATTTTGGACACTTTGGAATACTACGAGGCACACCCGGAAAAACAAATGGCGTTGGTATTCTTTGATGCACAGAAGGCATTTGACAATGTGAATTGGCGATTCATGTTATTACAGCTGGAACAGATGAGTTTTGGTAAAAAATTCATCCAAGCAACAGAAGCTATATATCATAAGCAAACAGCAAAGGTAATGATAGAGGGAGAATTAACGGATTCTATTGATATAAGAAAAGGAACAAGACAAGGGTGCCCACTGTCACCTTTGTTGTTTGTGTTAACCTTGGAAGTGCTAAGCAGAAATATTAGAGAAGAAAAGGACATAAAAGGGATGAAAATTAAAAAAGAAGAATTTAAATTGCAAGCATTTGCAGATGATCTGGTTTTCATCTTAGAAGACCCACTAGAAACAGCATTAAAATTGATAGAAAAGATAGAGGTATATGGGAAGGTGGCTGGTTTGAAAATAAATAAAGATAAAACAAAGATTTTGACAAAGAATATGTTATCAAGACAAAAGGAAGAATTGGCGGATGTTTTGAAAATCCAGGTCACAAATAAGATCAAATACTTGGGGATACATATGACAGCAAGATCTAGTACACTAAAGGAGAATAACTATATTAAACTTAAGCAGCAGATAGCGCTAGATTTGGTCAAATGGGAAAATTTACAACTGTCATTGATAGGGAGAATATCAACAATCAAGATGGGACATCCGGTCTGCAGCGCTTCGGGGCAGGCAGGAATCCGCAACTGTGTGTGATTTCTGCCTGTGCTCGCTGCCCGAGTGCCCTGAGCTTGAGGGCTAGCCACCTCCATAGAAGGTGGCGAAGACAGGGGGGATCTGGCAGGGTCGAGAGATATCGCACCTCTCTTCCCTAGCCGGCTAAACCCCCTTTTCCGAAGGCAGCTGAGCGGCGGTCAGAAATGGCCGCCACATAGAAGCGCTCAGCCAGAAAAAGAAAGTGCAGGAGGAACTGTGAAGAAGTGAAAGTTCCAACAGCGAAAGTACCCTGGAACTTAAAATTTACCAAAGATACATCGTTTCCAGAGATTTACAAGTGGCAAATGGAAGTTTAAAAAGGAAAGTTTTTCTTTCTTTTCACTCTCCTTCCTAACGTGACAGCGAATAGAACCGCAAGAGAAATCGGAAAACCTGTACTGGAGGTAATTAAATGCTAAAGGGATAAGGATTTCTGAACATTAAAAAAAAACCTTTTTGCTGTAAGTGGGAAGGGAGAGGAAAAAAAAATTGGAGCAGAATTTGAAAGTAAGGAGGAGATTGCCTAGAATTTTAAAGAGCTAACAAGACTTCTAAAATATACATTTAACTGAAACTTTGTGACTAAACAGTAACCCCAAAAAGAGAAAGGAAAGAAAGAAGAAAGTACTAAAAGAAACAGCTTATTTGGATTGTTTGGTGATTTTGGAACTTTTGGGAACTATCTTTGATTAAAAGCACTTGGGTGGTTGTTTTGGAAAAACTTTTTCTCTCTACAATGGCATCACTTGTGGATGAATTGAAAATTGAATACCAAAAATACAAAAAAGAAGAACAAGAAGGGAAAGATTCTCTTGGCACTCTTTTTCAATTTTTAGAAATGGCGGTTTGCACTTATGAAAAACTGACTGCACAACAGGATGACTGGGATAAAGAAGAAGCCATCTCTGATGAACAAATGACTCTATTTGGGGAAGGAAAGGAGAAAGAGGAAAAGAAAAGGGGGACTTTAAGATTTGAAAAAACAACCAAAAAAGATAAATTATAAATTGGGATCTATTCTATCAATGGTTAGACAATAAAACATGGTAATGAAACATGTTGATTCTTAGAAAATAATAAATATATAAAGATGTATTCTTTTCTTATTATACCTACAAAATGATTGTAGGATAGATTTGAGATGATAATATGAACTGTCATAAAACAAATTAAGTAAAATATGGATTATTTCGTAAAACATGAATGAATAAAAGTATAATCAAATGATTGATTAACAATGATATTAATGTATTTAATATTTGATTGAAAATATGAGAATATATACAGTGTAATTGTAATTGAAGACTACGAAATGGAAACACAAAACAATTTGTAAACCAACCGACAAACTGTATATATGGAAGATGGCTTGATGTTTTTATGTTTTGTTTGTCTATGTTTGTCTTAAAAACCGATAAAAATTTTAAAAAAATCACTGGCTTCAGCAAACCTCCTTCCCAGGCAGAAGGAAATCAACAACTAGCAGAAGACCTGAATGTGTTTTACTGCAGGTTTGAAAAGAAACTACAGCCACCTGCCTCCACAACCCACATCTCAAACACACCAACAACAGCCAAGCCTCCTACAACTGGCCCCAATCAATTGGGCTCCCAACCTCTGATGATCACAGAAAAAGAAGTGCAAGATCTATTACACAGACAGAAGATAGGAAAAGCACCAGGGCCAGACAAGATAACTCCTTCTTGATTAAAAGTCTGTGCTGACCAATTGGCCCCCATCTTCACCTGATCACTAGAGATGTGCTATGTTCCTTCTTGCTTTAAACATTCTACCATCATCCCAGTGCCAAAGAAGCCCTCCATCAAGGAATTGAATGACTACAGACCAGTTGCTCTAACATCTGTAGTCATGAAAATCTTTGAAAGGCTTGTGCTGTCCCACCTGAAAACCATCATGGATCCGCTGTTAGATCCCATGCAATTGGCATACCGAGCAAATAGATCGACAGATGATGCTGTTAACAGATGATGCTGCATTATATCCTACAACACCTTGAATCTCCAAATACCTATGCAAGGGTCCTCTTTGTAGACCTCTTTGTAGTTCAGCATTCAATACCATCATTCCAGACACTCTTCTAAGTAAATTAAACCAACTAGCGGTACCTGAACACACTTGTAAATGGATCATAAGTTTCCTAACAGACAGGAAGCAGCAGGTGAAGCTAGGCAGAATCACATCCGATACCTGTACAATCAGCACAAGGGCCCCCCAAGGCTGTGTGCTATCTCCACTTCTCCCTATATGACTACATCTCAAATGATCCATCTGTTAAAATACTGGTTTGCTGACGACACAACAGTGATTGGTCTCATTCGAGACAACAATGAATCTGCATACAGACAGGAGGTTATACAACTTGCTGCGTGGTGTAACCGGAATCTGGAACTGAACACACTCAAAACCACCACTACAAATCGTAATAGGCTTTAGGAGAAACCCTCACATACTACCACCTCTTCCAATACTAGACAACACAGTATCAACAGTAGAGATCTTCAAATTTCTAGGTTCTACTATATCACATGACCTAAAATGGACACCTAACATCAAAAACATCATCAAAAAAGCACAACAAAGAATGTTCTTTCTGCGCCAACTCAGAAAGCTCAAACTGTCCAAGGAGCTGCTGATCCAGTTCTACAGAGGAATTACTGAATCTATCATCTGCACCTCTGTCTGGTTTGGTTCTGCAACCCAACAGAACAGACACAGACTTCAGAGGATAATTAGGACTGCAGAAAAAACAATCACTACCCACCTGCCTTCAATTGAGGACCTGTATACTACACGAGTCAAAAAGAGGACTGTGAAAATATTTACAGATCCATCACATCCCGGACATAAACTGTTTCAACTCCTTCCCTCAAAATGATGCTATAGAGCACTGCACACCAGAACATCTAGACACAAGAACAGTTTTTCCCCAAAAGCCATCACTCTGCTAAACAAATAATTCCCTCAACACTGTTCAATTATTTACAAAGGGTACACTACTATTACTGTTAATCTTCTCACCACTCCTTATCACCCATCCCCTCCCACTTATGACTGTATGACTGAAACCTTGTTGCTTGCATCCTAACGATTTATATTGACTGTTTCCTAGTATGATTTGATTGCTTATTGTACCCTATGACTATTATTAAGTGTTGTACCTTATGATTTTTGACTCTTGATGAATGTATCTTTCCTTTATGTATACTGAAAGCATTTACACCAGGACAAATTCCTTGTGTGCCCAATCACACTTGGCCAATAAAGAACTCTATTCTATTCTATAACACTGCATATGGAGCATCATTAATTGAGGAAATCCACAGCCTATTGATTAAATAATTAGCAGTCAACATGGCTCCACCCCAATATGACTGCTCAGACCAAAATCCTCCAGCAGTGAGTTCTTCATTGTTTGTAAGACTCCATTCTGCCTCTCAGCTACACCATTCTCAGCTGCTGTATACAGATTTATGCATCTCTGTTTTATTCCTAACTGTCCCATCCACTGTTGAAAACTTGCTGACATAAATTCTGAACCTCTGTCAGTTTGCAGCTGACATATCTGTTGTTTATATCTCCTTTCTTTGAAGCCTACCCATTGCTTAAATTTCTGTAGCACCTCTATTTTACTGTTTTGTAAATAACAGAACCCAAATCTGCTGTAGTCATCTACAATGACCAGTGCATACTTTGCTCCTTCCAAACTGGCTTGCATTGGCTCAACCTAATTTGCATGTACCAATTCTAGAGCTCTTGTCTGTCTTGTGCTACTATTGCTTACTGGGAATGTCTTGGACTGCACACCCTTTCAAGTTTAATCCTTGTCCAAATTGTTGCATCTTTTGCAAAACTCTGAAGCTGGCTTGGCCAAACTTTCTATGCAAGAGATGAAGGCATGAATCATGTTGTGCCACATTTCCAAATGTTTGGACACATTGAACCTTTTGTCCCTGCAACGCATAAAGATTATCCTGTTTTATGCCCTGTACACGCCCATTTCTTTTTATGAGACATCTCCCATTTACAAAGATGGTCTCAAAATCTTGTTTGTCTCTTAAAAAGCCAATAGAACAACTTATTTAAAGACAGAATTATTCCAAGTTATCACATTTCCAAACAAGCACAATTTGATATATATAGTTACCTTATCTGTCCATCTTCATATCTTATCCCAAACTCCTCTTTATTACTTCTTTTCCTTCTATTTATTCAAATTATATCTCTTTAACTTTAGATTGTATACATTTTTTATATCCATCTGTCTTATACATTTTCATTATTCTCTTCCAATAAAAAACAAACAAACAAGACATAAAACATAAACATCTTTTCTGAAAGTTGCTTGATCCCAGGTTAAAACTCATCATACAGACACCTCTTCAAAAATCATGTTCCTTTTATATATCATTCCATATCTTATTACCGTTTTCCATTTTCTATATAGCTTCTTCCTTTTTTTAACCCTCTTAATTTTATTCTACTCATCTCAGTTCAAGTCATAATACTTAACATTCTTTGTCTGTTCTCAACTATCCATTCATTTTTTCTCTTTAAACAAAACCTCTCCTGTACACTAATTAGAGTATGACGCCTTTAACTCTTTCCCCTAACCTGATAATACTTAATATCACACATAACTTGTATTGGGATTCTGTTTAGCACATCCTAAAGTCACACAATATATTATATAAAGAGAAAAAGAAAAAATTTAATCGTACCTATTAATATTTATTTATATATTTATATCTTAAACATTTTATTCTATAAATGCCTATAATAACACATTCTTATGTACCTTACAGAATCCCTTTTTCAATTAAATTTACCCATTGTCTATAAATAAATTTTGTTTCTTCAAATCTTGCTTCCCATCATTGAGACTTCTCACCCCTTCCTTTCTCCCTTGCTTCTTCTTTTCCTTACCCTGTTCACCCCTTTGTCTTTCCACCTCCCTTTTCTTCTTGTGCTTTCCCCCTTCCTGTTGTTTCCTAATCTTATATCCACCCTTCAACTCATTTTTATCTTTTTTGGTTGTTTTTTTAAGTTTTAAAATCCCTTTTTCCTTTTCCTCTTCCTCTTTCTTCTCCCCCAATAGGGTCACATGTTCATCAAAAATGGTTCCTTCTTTGTCCCAATTATCCTGCTGCGCAATCAATTCTCCATAGGAATGCACCGCCATTTCTAGAGATTGAAAAAGAATGTCCAAGGTATCTTTCCAGTCTTGTTCTTCCTTTTTATATTTTAGATATTCAGTTTTAAATTCATCCCAAAGTGGTGCCATTATGAAGAGGAAAAATTTTTCCCAAAACAACCACCCGAGTGTTTTTAAACAAAGAAAAAAAGTTTCCCAAAAGATGCAAAGTCACCAAACAATCCAAATAAACTATTTCATTTAGCACTTTTTCCCTTCTTCCATTTCTTTTTCTGGGGTTGCTATTAAATCACAAAATTCCAATTATAATATGTCTTTTGAAGTCTTATTAATGTTCAAATGGCTCTTTAAAATTCTAGGCAGTCTGCTCCTTATTTTCAATTTCAATTTTTTTTCCTCTCCCTTCCCACTCACAGCAGAAGAAAAAATTTTCTTTAAATATTTAGAAATCCATATCCCTTTGGCATTAGCACAGTCTTTAGCATTTAGCATACCTTCAATGTGGGTTTCCGATTTCTCTCAAAGCTGTTCCGTTTGGAAGGAGAGTGAAAAGAAAAAAAGTTTTCCCTTTGATATCCATTCGCTGCTTACTCAGTCTGGGAACAATGTGTCTTTAGTAGGTGTTAAATACCAGGATACTTTCACTGTTCCTTTGTCCCGGTCAGCAAAATCAGTTTCATTTCTTCACAAACCCCTCCAGTACATTTCTTTCCCCAGCTGGGCTCTTCTAAATGGCGGCCATAAAAGATCACCGTTCAGTTGCCGTCGGAGAGGGAGATTTAGCCGGCTAGGGAAGAGAGATGCGATGTCTCTCGTCCCTGCCAGAACCCCCCAGTCTTCACCACCTTCTACAAAGGTGGCTTAGCCCCGAAGCCAAATGGCTTGAGGCATTCAGGCAGTGAACACAGGCAGAAACCGTGCAGAGCCACGGAATCCTGCCTGCACTGAAGAACCACAAGCCGGAAGCTTTTGGCTTTTTAAGAAAAAAAAAATTCCTATGTCATTATATTTTATGTTTTGTTTGTCTGTGTATTGTTTTGGAAAATCAATAAAATTTGTTCAAAAAAAAAAAACCTTGTTTGTCTCAACTTGAGACACTCAGTAAATTATGCTCCATTTCAGGCACACGTGTTATTAAACTTTTCCTCCAGACATGGAATCAGCACACTGCCTTTTCCTATGACTTTAGCCTTCTGGCTATCCGCCAAGGCTACAGCATCTCCTCCAGCTGGATCCATTCTGAAAAACAATTTAGAATTATTTATAATTATTTGACTAGCCCCACTGTTTATTAACCATTTGTCTCTGCTATTACAATAGTTAACTTTTGCAAGAGCAACTTGTCCATCTGTTGTCTTTCTTCCTTGTAAACAGTCTTTCTTCAAATGATTCTTATCACCACATATGAAACACGGCTGCTCTTTTTCTTTTTTCTTAGAAAATCTTTGCTGGGCCGTAATCTGGTCTCTTCTGTTATTCTGGTGTCTGCAGACATCATGTCTGTTGCCTCTCTCTCTGTATCCCCACTGGTCCCCACCTCAGGAATTTTTCTTCATGGCTTTTTCTAAAATGGTGTTTGTTTTCTTCAGAAATCAAATAGACTTTAAGGGCTTCCACACGTAATTCCTGTTCTGGTTTGCATTCAAAAATGGCTAAAACAATGTCCCATGTTTCATCAAGACTGTTTAACATCAACAGCACTTTCTGAGATTAAGGAATCCACATTCCACGCTGTTCTAACTCAATAAACAGTCTCTGCATGTACAGCAAATGCTTCTCTACACTTTTTTGTGGTAACAGCCGGGCTCTGTACAATTGTTTTGATAATTGCACAATGTTGCATGCTGACATACTCACATGCACACTATTGGGATATGTGGAGAGTAACCCTTGTATAAAAAGGATATGCACACGGAATTGGTTTATGAGAGTTATGAATAAATATACAGCCACACAGAGTTGAACAAGTTGTGCTAAAGTTTACTTGAAGAAATAGCACAGTCCAATAAACAGTCCATGTCATACACTTTTTAATAGTCCAGAAATATCCAGTTATAAAGTCTTCTTACTGTTTCACATCTTTTACTGCAGACAAATATCAAACCAGATAACCTTCGATATCAACAGAATATCAAAATAAACAGGGTTAGTCAGTATGGGTCCATAGTCAGTTAGTATCCGTATAAAGAGAGAGCATCAGTGAAAAAGAGAAAGACCATGATCTATAGCACCCTCTTATGGCAACTCTAGTGTAATTAACCAACCAGAACACAGCATAATACATTATAGTATTTTTCCTTAAAGCTACAAACATATATATTTGTATATATACTTCCAATTTTATGCAGGAGAAAACCCGAATAACAAAACATCCATATATATTTGTAGTTTATATATTGTCAACCCAACTACATTATTTACATATACATAACATTCTCCCCTTTGGGTTTGTCAATACATCATACATTACATCTTTAATTCATAATTTTTTCACCATTAATAACTCATACAATTTCGTAGAGATTAGAAGATTCTTTATCTAACTCTACTACAGTGCTTGTTTGAACTCTGTTAGATTTATGTCTCTCTCTAATTGACCTTCTAGAAAACTCAGTACATATTTTTGTTTATTTTCTTCCTCTACATCCCTATCGAATCTTTTGCAATTATAGATGGTTTGTCTTTTACTGATTCATCAATATTCCTGTAATTTTTATGATCAGTGAACAATGCAGTTTTTACAATACTATGTTTTTTATTATTATATTCTTGTTTAAACTTTTGCCAGCTAACATGCTCCAGAAATTTAGCACTTGCACTCCAATATATATATTAGTAGTACCTGGCTCCCAAAATTTAAATAATCTATGATTAGCTCCATAACCTACAAAATACAATTTCTTAGCTCAATATTCTCCGTTTTTCCTTACTTGCATGGGAATATGAACCCATGCTGGGGTTCCAAATGTATACAAATAACTAAGATCTGGTTTTCTTCTATGCCAATGAGTAATTCACCAGTCATTAAATTTATTACATTATTCAAAACATGGTTAGCACACATTATTGCCTCATCCCACAGTTGCTCTGATATACCAGAATCAGATATCATATTCCTAGTCATAACATGTAATGTTTGTCTTCTACATTCAATATATGAGTTATGTTGTAGTCTATAAGGATCAGAATGCTCATGTTCAATTCCAGCTTTTCGTAACATGGTTTCAAATTTGTTATTAGTAAATTCAGTATCATTATTCGTAATTAATCTAATAATTTTCTGTTTCTGTTTTCTTTCAGTAAATTTTAGCCAGTTTAGAAAATACTGATATGTTTCTTGCTTTGTTTTCATTAGGTAACAGAAACCATATCTGGAAAAATGATCCATAATACTCAATATATAACAGGCTCCACCTATACTAGGTTTTCTAGGTCCAATGATATCAGCAAACACAACCTCTAATGGTTTACTGGTTTTCAGTCCATTTACCATATTTTCAGAAATTACCTTGTTTTCTTTTTTATTAAACATATTGCAATCTACATACTTTATACAAGGTTTTAAATCTATACCAGTAGACAACTCAAGAGTTTTCTTGATCATTTTGAAATTTATATGTCCCATACATCTATGGAGTAGATGAATACATTCATCATGAGGCTTCTTATTCTCAAAAACTGAGTTAACGTTACTTGATGGATCATCATTTATAATAAACAAACCATTTTCCAATCTTGCAGTAATACTTTTACCTTGTTTGTCTATTAAACATGTATCTCCCTTAAATGTTACTACAAATTCTGCTTTTTCCATTTCTCTTACAGATAGCAAATTAAACTTCATTCCAGGTACATATAACATTGGTAAACCTTCATTTATACATGAACAATATACAGTACCTTCTACATATGCTTTCATTTTCCATCCATTATTTAAAGATATATGCTGTTCACTGTTTCTAATATTAACAAATCGCTTTACTTTTAGTTCTACACTGCGATGCTCCACTATCAACTACCCATATGTCATGTTTTACACTTGTAGTTATATTTGATATTGCTAAAGTAATATTCTTATGAGCTCTCTGTATATTATTCTGTTTCTTACCCTTTTTACAGTATCTGGCTATATGTCCTTTAGCCCCACAAGAAAAACATTTCCTAACAATATAGGCAGTTGAAGACAGTTTTTCTTCCTGTGGTTGTCTTTCTCTCAGTTCAATTCTATCTTGCCTTCTTATTGACTCTTCTAACAGTCTTCCAGTTATACCAGTCAATGTAAGTTCATCTCTGTTTAAAACTTCCAGTGAAGACACATAATCATCATAAGTTTCATCCAAAGAAGAAAGAATAATGTAAACCTGCTGTAACTCAGAAAAAATCAGTTCTTTTTCTTGTAGCTCCTGAAAAGTCCTTTTCATGAACTCCAAATGAGCTAACATACTGCCATCTTTTATAAGACGAGCTCAAAACAGTTTATGTGTAAGGTATATGTGTGCACCCACACTATCTTGGACATAAATCTTCTTCAGAATGTCCCAACATCTAGCAGCAGATTCTTGACCACGAATATGGACTAGCTGTATAGTGTCAGTCCAATTATACTAAGAGCCTTTTCATTATCCTGGTTAAAGTCAGCTATTTTCTTTTTATCTTCATCATTCAATGGATCCAAAGTTGTTACATCTGGTGGATTATTCACTACAGTCCATAATCCTTCTTTACGCAGAAGTAGGCTGCATTTCATAGACCAAGCAACATAATTTGTTCCATCCAACTGGGTTATCAGGGATAGACTGGTTGACTGTTCTTGTGCCATTGTAACAATAAACCACAATTAGCTGTCTGAATATGAAACTGTATATTCACACTGGTTCTCAATATCTCTCTGGGCCCATAATCAATGTTAGGATATGTGCAGAGTAACCCTTGTATAAAAAGGATATGCACACAGAAACGGTTTATGAGAACAGTTATGAATAAATATACAGCCACACAGAGTTGAACAAGTTGTGTCAATGTTTACTTGAAGAAATGTTTATTCATGTTAATGTTAATGTTTACTTGAAGTCCAATAAACAGTCCATGTCATACACATTTTTAACAGTCCAGAAATATCCAGTTATAAAGTCTTCTTACCAGTTTTTCATCTTTTACTCCAGAAAAATATCAAACCATAATACAACAGATAACCTTCGATATCAACAGAATATCAAAATAAACAGGGTTAGTCAGTATCGGTCTGTAGTCAGTATCAGTATAAAGAGAGATCATCAGTGAAAAAGAGAAAGAGAATTAAACCATGATCTATAGCTCCATCTTACAGCAACTCTAGCGTAATTAACCAATCAGAACACAGCATAATACATTGCAGTATTTTTCCTTAAAGCATATATATTTGGAGTTTATACATTGTCAACCCAACTACGTTATTTACATATACATAAAACACACTATTATTATTAATCCACCTCAGGGGCCATTAGCCCCTGAGATGGATTGATAACAATATCCCAGTCCTCCTTAACCTTCAGGAAGCATTCCATTTTTGCAACCAAAATAATATAATTCTTCTGTCCCAATCAAGGCAGAGAGCTCTCCTTGAAATCAATAGCCATCCTGCAAGCCTTCTTAGCCTTGTTCTCTTTTGCTTATTAACACAGGCTGTCCCTCAGCTTGATTATAATTCATTCTAACTGAGTGTTTGGACTGGCTCGGTGTGCTCTGGGCCCATAACCTGTCACAATCTTGTAGCAATCCAGCCAGCACACAAACTAATAATTCAGCAGGATTCATTATATAGAAAAAACTTCTTTATATACAATAATATAAAACATGATGCATGTATACAATACCCGTGCAGCTCTTGCAACGTGGCAGAGAGAAGAAGTAGCAAGTATGAGAACAAGCATTAGAACTCTCAAGCAAAAACAAAATGAACTCTTTTATAGACAGAACAGTTAAGCTAAGCCACGCCCAAACAGTCACCAAATAGTTCCCATTGGCTGACTTGTTGCCATATCTATTCCAGTTCATGAATTCATATAGACTGACACAAAACTATTTTAATTGTTCACTAGCTTATTTGTGAATCATATTATTGCTATACATTCAGTATACATTCAGTATAGAACAGTGTGATTAAAGTTGACTTATGTTGTTATTAAAGATAATATATTTGTAGTACCTCATGTGTATCATGGCAAATTAATTTAGTATTTAGTGTGGTGCATCTCAATATAATCAATTCAAAGAATCTTTATTTGGGAAAAAAACTTGCTCTAAACCAGCTACACAGATTTCAATAAGCAGATAATTTGGCAACATGCCCCCAGAATATTGCAGATGTGACCAGCCTAATTTTCTTCCTTACTTTTTGGAAGAAGACTCCCATAATTTCTAAGTGAGCAGATCAGACCAACCTGCCAGAAACTGTCATTGAATCATGCAGTGGAAGAAATTTCATCATTTATTTATGCTGTTTTATATTTGTTTGGATTTGTTGGAATTAAATATATCTAGCCTATCAAAGAGAAGAATTAGGGGGCACATGATAATTGTCTTCCAATACTTGACAGACTGTTATGGAGAAGGGGGTTTGATTTATTCTCCAAAGCACGATAGGACAGGACAAGAAGTATTATTTATAATTTTATTTGCAAAATTGGCTGCCCATCTTACCATAGGGTAACTGGGTGGTTTACCACTACATCTTTATTAAAACAAAAATGTTAAAATTAAATCTAAAAATGTTAAAAACAAATCTAAAAATGTTTAAATCAAATCTAAAACCAAAGACACATGGGGAGGGTGGGGGCAGGGGGAGGTGAGATCTCTTATTTCTCAATCAACAACCTCAATTGTGCTGGAGTCCCAAGCTGACTGGCATAGCCACATCTTTAGGACCTTACAAGAAGATAGGTGGGTTGGGGCCAACCTCACATCAGGGGGCAAAATGTTTCAGAGGGCAGGAGCAACAGCAGAGAAGGCCCTCCTCCTGGACTTCACACCAGCAGAATACTTAGGTTGACAGGACCCACAGCATGCCTCCTATGCCAACACAAGTGGTATGGGCCAATCTCACTGGGATGAGACAGCCCCTCGGGTAACCTGGATCCAAGCCATGAAGGACTTTAAAGGTGATCACCAACATCTTGAATTGCTTCTGGAAGCAGACTGATAACCAGTGTAGCTTGCAGAACAATGGTGTTATAAGGACCATTCTTGGGGGGGGGGGGGAACTATCCATGCTACCGCACTCTGCACCAACAGTAGCTTCTGAAAGCTCTTCAAGGGAGCTATGTAGAGCACGTTACAATAATCCAGTTGTGAGATGATTAGGGACTGAATGACCAGGGAATCCTGGCCCAGGAAAGGCTACAAGTGGCATACAACATGAAGTTGTGCAAAGGCTGTCCCAGCCACAAATGCCACCTGTTTCTTTAACAGGATTGTGAGTCCAGGAGAACCCCCCCCCCCCACCAAGTTGTGGATTGGATCTTTCTGGGGCAGTGAAAGAAACTAAGTGCTCTGAAAAGATAAAGAAAAAAGAACACAAGTAAATTTTGGCCTAGAAAAAGATATAGCAACAAATCAAATTAAATATCTGATCAAAAAGCTGGCACGAGTCTTTAAATATTGGGGGCCACATTCCAGTATTTCCAGTATCAGTGGAAAATGCACATAATTGGGAGAGCATGGGTGTAAATACTAAGCATGCTGTCAGATCCCAAAACACAATACTGCCATTCAATGGGAAAAGGGGGGAGTTTTGGATTCGAATCACTAGTATTGCCTGCGACAAATGGTATTTTTATAACTGATATTCTGGCACTGGAGCGGCCTGAGATTGCCCATCTCTTAGGGAAATGGATCACAGGGAAGGCCATGTGGTTTATTTCACACTAATAGTCAGCAGAATGGGGGGGCATAGGAATGTATGCTCCCAGAGTGACTGGGAAACAACATCTTCACACCTGGGGAGTGGCTGAATTAACATTCTGGCTAAAGGGATGGGTCTCTGCTGCTTTCACTATACTGGTCTTGTCTAAGGGTAGTCAGATGTTGCTTTGAATTAGATGCTATAACTTCTGCTTAATAAAACGTTCCTTTTGAAATCCTTCGTTTTGAGAGTTTTCACTTTCTTAAGTAAGAAGAAGAGGCAGTCCTTACAGAAAGCAATGTCTGCAAAACAGTCAACCCGGAGAAGCAATTTTTGCTCTACCAAGGGGACACTGCAAACCATGTCCAAACAAAACAGAAGGCAAATACTGGAGGGAGATGTCCACCATCACCCAACTGGATGCCTGCTTCCTGCACCCCATTGGAGAGGATGAGGTGACTCTGGAGAACTCCAAAAAGCCCTGCTGGTCAATTGGCATTGGAAAGAAAGACAGCTGGGATGGGAGAACCAGATGAGTCACCCTCACCCAAGGTAACCAAAAATCAGGGTGGAAATTGGAGCTAGAAGCCGTCTCTGATCAGGAGGAATTAACTGAAGCACCACTGAGAGAAGATCAGCTGTAAAGACATGTAACCCAGTTCGTGATGGAGATTTTGGAAAATCTCCAGAACCGAGGGGAGCCAAAATGGCTGCAAAGGGGTGCTGAAATGGCAGCAACCACAGATGATGCCAGGGGGGCCACCCCCTCTGGAACCCACCAATCAAGTGGATGGTGCAGCAGCAACGGCTGGGTGCCCAGCAAACCCTCCCCCAGGCAGCGCACACACTGGGGCCCATTTTTGATCAACCCCGAGTCCTGCAACTGGAAAAAAAACCTCCCCCGCAGGGGGGTGAAATTTGATGGAGATCCACAACAATTGGGATTCTTTGTGGCACATGTGTGCCTGTACATGCAGGAGTTTAGACGCGATTTCCAGACCCAAGGATCCCGAGTCCAAGTTGTTATCCTAGTCCTGGAGGGAGCCGCTGACAGATGGTAACCCTGCATAATGCTGATGCACCAGAACTGCAGAACTTCGGCTATTTCATGATGGCCATGCAATGGTGATTCGAAGACCCCCTAGCAGATCGCAAAGCATGCAACTGCATTAAAGACATGAATCAGATATGATGATCAGTGGCAGAGTATACTGAAGAATTCCGAGACCTCACATGTCATGTGAACTGGCCAGAGAATATTCTGGTAAGCTGTTTCAAGGATGGGCTGAGTGATGACCTCTACAATGCCTGCATGGTCAGAAGGGCACCGAACCAATTCCTTGAGTGGTATCTCACCACTGAAGAAGCTGAGATCGATATGGCCAGAAACCAGTACCAAGCGGAATGAGCATGGAAGAAATCCCTACCCCAATGGAAGCAAGAGCCTTTCAAGCCACAAACCACTTTTCCCCCGAAACCCTCAGCCTGCTTCAACTGTAGGAAAGAGAGGCACTGAGCTGCAGAATATAATTCTCAACCCCCCGTCCGGAAACCAGAATGTCCATTGGGGGCGAAACCTGCAAAAACTGGCCTACGTGGGAGGGAGACCACCTGAGGAGAAGGGAGACTGTAGAGGCCCCATCCCCTCCCCTTTTGGGGGAAGAATTTTCAGCACCTTAGCAGGAGGAACCAAACTCATTCAGGAGTGATCCAGAGGATGAACCACTGGTAAGCAAACCAATTGAACTGCTTACCCTCCCCTTAAGACTGTTTATCCCCAACCAGGACAGGGAAATAAAAATCCCCACTTTATTGGACTCAGGGTGCACCCGCTGGTAGGAAAATTGAGAATTAATGTAAGAAAGCTGAAAAACACTGCTTTTTGCCAACTAGATGGGTCAGTAGCAGGGGGAGACCCAGCTTCTTTTGCCACTAAGCCTCTAAAAATAGGCATCAGGAGCCATGAAGAAAGGCTTACATTCATAGCAGCACTTGCAATGGAATGGCCATTAGTATTGCATGGTTGAAAAAATGGAACCCCAAAATTAATTGGAAGCAAAGCACCATAAAATTTCAAATGCACATGACTTTTGTCAAGAATCCAAATAAAGAAAGTGAGGGGGTGGAGCACTGAGAGACAGCAATGCCTGGTTACACCTTACCAACTCAGGGCATATCCAAAGAATACAAAGACTTGGCAGAGGTTTTTAGTGAAAAAGCCTCTGACGAGCTCTCCCCCCACCACTCCACTGACTGTGCAACAAAAATCCTACCTAATGCAAAACTCCCTAAACCCAAGATGTATGCCATGTCCCCAACGGAGTTGGAAGAACAGAGAGCATTTATTGAGAAAAACCTAGCAAGGGGTTTCCATTGAGCCAGCCCGACCAAAAATCGCAGCCCCAGTGTTATTTAGAGGGGGAAAAAGATGGCTCAAAATGTCTTTGCAATGATTTTAGGAACATTGCACAATCAGTGTGCAAAACATGTATTCACTTTCCCTTATAAAAGACATTCTAGCACAACCTCCCTAAAGGGAAATTTTTTTCAAATCTGGACTTAAGCGAGGCTTACTACCGAATCAGAATTAAGGAGGGGAACAAGTGGAAAATGACATTTAACATCCCCCTTGGGTGCTACCAATTTGGACTACAAGGCCCCCTTGCAGTGTTTATGCAATTAATAAATGAAGTGCTACATGATCATTTGTAAAAGGGAGTCCTGGTCTACCTTAATGACATTTTAATACTGTATATACCGAGACCAAAGCAGAACATGTAAAACTAGTCTGGGCTGTTTTAAACAAACTCTGCTCCACCAAACTTTTTGCTAAACTCTCTAAATGTGAAGGCCACCAAGAAAAAATTGATTATTTGGGTTACCACATTTCACACCAGGATGTGGAAATGGACCCTCAAAAAGTGCAGGCTGGGAAACAACCCATATGCATAAACAATTACGAAGCTTCCTGGGATTCACCAATTTTTACCACCAGTTTATCCCTGCTTTACTCAGGTTGCCCTCCCCATTACCAACCTCCTAAAAACAAAGGGGAGGGCAACCCAAAACCGAAACAGCCTTTGAACTGGACAATGGAATGCCAAGCTGCATTTGAAAAACTTAAAACTCCTCTCTCAGTGGATCAATTCTAAAGCACCCAGATTAAGAGAAACAAATCATCATATAAGCAGATGCCAGTGATGTGGCAGTAGGGATGGTCCTGCTTCAAAAGAATGAGCAGGACCAGCTACAACCATGTGCTTATACATCCAAAAAGTTGAATGAGACTGAGCAAAGTGGGCCATTTGGGAGAAAGAAGCTTATGCAGTTCAATGGGTGTTTTTAACCTGGAGGCAATTCCTAGAGGGAAGTAAAATCCTTTTCAACGTCTGAACTGATCACAAAATTCTAGAAGCCCTCAGGACTCCAAGGAAGCTCTCCTCAAAACAAGTACAATGGGCTCAGTACTTTAACGATTTTATTTTACTCTCAAATATTTCCCTGGGGGAATTTTTTTTTTTTTTTTGGCAGATGCACTATCCAGAAAATCGCAATACAATAGTGCGAAACCAAATGTAATCAACCCCATAGTACAAAACAATCAACTAAAGTAATTACCAGATCCCAGGCAAATCAGGAAACGTTGATGGACAACAACACCACTCAAACTTTCAAACAAGCATTGGCCACCGAGGAATAGTTTTTAAGCCACAAACTCAATTAAATTAATTAAAGATGATTTGGCTTGGGTGGGAGGGAAGTTGTATGTTCCAGCCAGCCAAAGACTGTGATTAATGGCAAGGTGCCATGACTCCAAATTAGCTGGACACTTTGGATTTGGGAAAACCTTTTATTTTATTTTTATTTTTTTTATTTTATTTGGTTTGTCAATTGCTTACAAGATAATAGGTATAAGTAAAAACATAGTTATGAATACATGGACACATATAAGAAAAATAAAAGAAACAATAGGACAGGGACAGTAGGCACGTTGGTGCACTTATGCACGCCGCCTAAAGACCTCTTAGGAAACGGGTGAGGTCAATAGTAGAAAGTCTAAGGTTAAAGTTTTTGGGAAGAAACCACAGAGTCAGGTAGAGTAGTCCAAACATTGACCACTCTGTTGCTGAAGTCGTATTTCCTGCAAGTTTGATGCGATTAACCTTGAATTTGTATCTATTGTTTGCTCTTGTATTGTTATGGTTGAAGCTGAAGTATTCATTGACAGGCAGGACATTGGAATGTATGATTTTATATACTATATTTAGATCGGACCGAAGGCAGCATAGTTCTAGATTTTCTAGCTCTAGAATTTCAAAGTCTGGTGGCTTAAGGTATTCTGCAACGAGTAGAGGAGTGGAGAACTCTTCTTGTGAAATATTTCTGGACTTTCTCAACTGTGTTAATATCAGATACGTAATGTGGGTTCCAGACCGATGAGCTGTATTCGAGTATTGGTCTAGCAAATGTTTTGTAAGCTCTAGTTATGAGTGTAATATTACCAGAGAAAAAGCTGTGTAAGATTAGGTTAACAACTCTTAATGCCTTTTTGGCTATGTAGTTACAGTGGGCTCTAGCACTTAGATCATTAGATATGAGTACTCCAAGGTCCTTGACAGAGTTTGGATCATCAACAAGGTCTTGACTATTCAGCTTGTACTTTATTTTCTGATTATTATTTTTTGCCAATATGTAGGACAGAGCATTTATTTGTTGAGATTTGAAGTTGTGGTGTTGAATAGCTTTACATTGTCAGTGAAGAGAACGCAGTTGCTCTTAACATGATCACAGAGGTCATTTATGTAGAGTATGAAGAGAGTTGGTCCTACAACACTGCCTTGGGGGACACCACTGTTGACAGGTACAGAATTTGATAGGATGCTCCCAATTTTGACCATTTGTTGTCTGTTTGAGAGGAATGCTTCTATCCAGTTATGCAGGTGTCCAGAGATACCGTAAGATTTCAGTTTTAGGAGTAGTTTGTCGTGTACCACTGAATCAAAGGCTTTACAGAAGTCCATGTAGATTGCGTCTATTGCTTTGCCCTGATCGAGTTGTGTAGTCTATGTTTTTCCAGTGTAAGAGTTGCAGATTGCAGGATAGTTTTCTTCTGAAACCAAATTGTTTCTTAGAGAGTAGGTTGTTTGTCTCTAAGTGGAGGAAAATGGATTGGTTAATAATTGATTCCATGATTTTACAGGTGACGCAGCAAAAAGAGATTGGTCTGTAATTTTCAACTAGGCTGGGGTCTCCCTTTTTGAAGATGGGGATGAAAGTGGCTTGTGACCATAGTTTTGGCAAGGACCTGGTCCTGAAAGATTTTTCAAAGATTCTGCTTAGAGATTCGGCTATGGCAGCGGGTAGCTTTTTTAAGAAGTAGGTACATATTCCGTCTGGTCCAATAGATAGAGATGGTTTTAGATTGCATAGTGCTTTTTCAACATTGTCTACTGTAAAATCGATATGTATTAGATCATTGTAGTTGTCTGTGGTTCACTGCTGTTTAAAAATACTGAGCCAAAGAATGTGTTAAAGAGATTGGCTTTAATAGTGTCGTCGTTGCAGTCTTTACCATTCGATCCTTTCAGGGATGGGATGGACCTTGAGTCTTTTAGTTTGTTGTTTACAAATTGTAGAAAGTGCGGGTGGAATTGGTGCGTAGAAGGTTTTTCTCTTGTTTAATGTGATAACTGGTGCATTCAGTCTTTATCTGGTGGCATAAATTTTTGTATCGGCTTTTGATGTTGGCAGCGTGAACTGATTTGTTTTTCCACCAAAGTGATTTCTTTTTGTATTGAAGCTTCCTTTTTATTATGGGTAATCTGTCTTTTTTTCTGGTTTTGGGAGTTGTTATTGGTACATATAGTTTGATAACTCTTGACTTCAAGTAAAAATATGCTGTAATGGTCTTCAACAGTATTGCATCCAGTGAATAGAAATTGCCAATCAAGGGATGAGAGATCGTTGTCTATAAGATCATAGTTTTGAAGTTATAATTGGGGATCACATCATTGTGTTGATTTTTGTGTGGACATATGTTGAGACAAAAGTCAATCATGCTGTAGTCACTGTTGGAAAAGGGTTCTTTAATTTGTATTCTGTAAATTGAATTCAAACTATTGCAGAAGATGAGATCAAGGCAGTTGTTAAGTCTCATATTGTTGGTTACTAGTTGTTCCAGTCCCAGATTTGTTACAGCATTGTAGAAGGTTGCATGTATGGGTTCAGTTTTACATTTATTTAGGGTCCAGTTAATGTAAGGTAGATTGAAGTCACCAAGAAAGATAAAGGTGTGTGGGCAGGATGTTGCCAATGTTAGTAGTGAATTTAGCTTGTTTACATGTTCGATGTCATAATCAGGGGCTCTGTAACATAGTAAGAATCGAAATGTGGTATTTAAGGACAGTTCACAGACGATAGTCTCAGGGAGAGCAAGCTCCTGGGTAACTTGGATGTTTTTTAGATGTAAGGACTTTTTATAGAAGATAGCAACACCACCTCCTCTACGGATTTCACGATGTGATCGGTAAACATGATAGTTTCTTACTGTGGTAATGGAGTCAGGGAGAGATGCGTTGAGCCATGTTTCACAGACAAATATGATGTTGAATTTAGCCATATTTAGTAAGAGGAGAAATTCAGGTATTAACTTAATTAATAAATTTAACTTAATCAAAAGATAATTTTGGTGGCCATCAGTCAAAAAGAACATAGAGCTAGCTGTCCCATCTGTGCAGCTGCAAAAAGACATCGGGAAAATCCCAGGACAGAAGGTAACTGGAGAGAGATTTCTATGGATTTTATTGTAGAACTGCCAGAACGTGGAGGAAATACTGTTATTTGGGTCTTGACAGACTTGTTTTCAAAACAGGCACACTTTATACCTTGCCAAATGATCCCAACTGCCAAGATCTAGCCAAATTATTCCTATTTTTAATTTTTATTTAAAAACAAACAAATCCATCTTTCAGTTATACAGTGTGTCGACTGGGTACATATATCTTGTGCGATTATTGATATTTGTATAATTTCTTACTGAGTTTACATTCATATTGCAATCTATTCATTATTATATATCATTGTAACAATATTATTTAATTTCTTACTTTATTTTCCAACCATTTATAAAATAATTCCCAAATCATATTTTTCCATTTCTTCTTGTTCTCTAATTGCCAATTTTAACCTACTCATTTCTGCACATTCCAGTATTTTTTTAATCACCTCCTCCTCCATTGGAAACTTTTCATTTTTCCAATTTTGAGCAAATACAATTCTAGCTACTGTTAGTATATGTATAATAAAATATGTTATTTCTTTACTATAGTTCTCAGGTAGAATCCCCAATAAAAATATATCGGGCTTTAAATCTATGTGTTGTTTTGTCATCTTTTCCAATATCTTTTAGCTTCTGTGTATGTCCCCCACATATGGTAATATGATCCAGGTTTCTGGTGACATTTCCAGTGTTTTGCTGATTTGTCCTTAAACATCTTTGCCAGTCTTGCCGGGGCAAAATGCCATCTATAAAACATCTTATACAAATTTTCTTTAAAAGCTATTGACAATGTTAATTTATAGTTTCTATCCCACAGTGTCTGCCATTTATCCAAGTCTATCCCATAACCAAAATCTCCTCCCAAGCTATCATCGTCTCCTTGACATGTTCTTCTTCTAGTTTCACTCCGAGTAAATAACCATACATTTTTTTAATCATCTTTTCTTCCATTCCTGTTAAAAATTTATCTAATTCAGTCAATTCATTATAAAATCCAACTGCTTTAACATCTTTTTCATATCTAGAATGTATTTGCATATATGAGTACCAATTCATATCAATCCCTTGTTCATTCAATTCTTACTTTGTTTTGAGTTCACCCCTTTCATTTAAAACATTATTATATCTAACAATATATCCCATTTTAAAAACATTTGGATATATAAATTGTTGATAACCAGACTGGTATTTTTATATAATGTTGTTCCCTTGTTTTCTCCCATATTGACAATAAAGCATCTTTTACATAACGTATTTGAAAGTAACCATGTATCTTCCTTTTCTTATGCCATAAAAAAGCATGCCAACCCACTTGTAAATTATGCCCCTCCAATGTTAAAAGCCTAGTGTTTCTTAATACAATCCATTCTTTTATCCACAACAATACCGTGGCCTGATAATATAATTCCCAACTGGATAGCCCAAAACCTCCTCTCATTCCTGCATCCTGTAGCAGTTTTAATTTAATTTTTGCTTTCTTCCCTTGCAATATATAGTATTGTGACTGGGAGGTTTGAGCCTGCTGTACGCTTTGAGTCTGATGTGTCAGAAGACACAGGTTCAAGTGATGAGGAGGGTTTGGCATTGGAATTTGAGCCTGCTTTAATGGGAGATGCAGACGTGAGCCAGGAGGATGAGGAAGTGTCAGAATCATCATCCTCTCCAGAACCTTCCACATCAATTATGCCTCAGGTGTCAGCAGCTGATCCACAGAACATACCAGAGTCCTTGAGTGATGACGAATGTTGGGCTGATGCAAGGACTAGACGTAGGCTGAGACGTCAAGCAGAAATTGAAAGGAAACGTCAAATCAGAGACTAATTAGAGAGACTGACACGCCCCTTCAAGGAATATAAGGAGGCGTGTTAGCTAGAGATCCTTGTTTGGGTCAAACTTCGTTAATTACGTTCGCAGTTTGGAAGAAGCCTTCTGTTTGCCTTTCGGATTTGATTTATCGTGCTGCTCGTTATCTGGATTTGTATACAGTTTCTGGGAAAGCTGCCAACGACGACTACAGAGGAAAGTTAACTCTGTTGTTCCTGATATTGTCTGTTCGTGCTTTTTCCTTTGGACATTTAGACTCTCACCTTGTGGCCACAGGTGAGACAGAACATTTCAATATTATTTTATTTAAACCATCAAAGTATTTCCCTCCAATTTTATATTCTTCTACCTTTTCTAGCAATTTAGGTCCTTTTTCTAATGCTTCTTCTAGTATAAAATGCCTGCAATTTGTACTCCTCCTTTTTTATCTCCATACCCTTTATTTCCTTATTTTCTCTAACATTTCTATTTAGCACTTCTAAGGTCAGTACAAATAACAGTGGTGACAAAGGGCATCTTTGTCTAGTTCCTTTTTTAATATTAACATTTCCACTCAAATCACCATTTTTGCTGTTTGTTTATAATATATTGCCTTAATTATTTTGACAAACCTTTCCCCCAAACCCATTTCTTCTAATTGTACCAACATAAATTGCCAGTTCACATTATCAAACGCTTTTTGTGCATCTAAGAACACCAACATTATTTGCTTCTCTGGATGTGCTTCGTAGTATTCCAGTGTATTCAGTATTGTCCTCATATTGTCTTTTATTTGTCTCTTAGGCAAGAAGCCATTTTGGTCCACATGTATAAAATGATTTAGATATCTTTTTAGTCTTTCTGCCATTATTGAAGCACATATTTTATAATTCACATTCAACAAGGATATCAGTCTATAGTTTTTTATCTGTTGTAAGTCAGAGTCTTATTTTGTATAAGAGTAATGTAAGCCTCCATCCATGAGTTAGGTACTTTGGCCTTTTATCAACACTTCATTTAAAACTTCTAACAATGTATTGCAAAGAGAGTCCTGTAGTGTTTTATATAGTTCTGCTGGTAGCCCATCCAGGCCAGGAGCTTTCCCATTGTTTTGTCTATTTATTGCTTCTATTAGTTCCATCATTATTACTTTTTCTTCTAGCATTATCTTAATTTCTTCTGATATTTTAGATAGTTCTGCTTCTTTCAAATATTGTTTAACCTTTTCTTCTGTAATTATCTCTCAATCATATAGTTTCTCATAGTACTTTTGTGCTATTTCTTTCTTTTCTTCATTTCTATAGCAGGCAATTCCATTATCATCTATTAATTGTGTTATCCTTTTCTGTTCTTTTTCCTTTTTTAGTCTGTATGCTAACCATCTTCCTGGTTTATTTGCATTTTCAAAAAAATGCGTAGATCTTTTAATTTTTTGTGCCAGTTCTTCTTTCTCTATTAATTCCAATTTATGCTTAACTACATTCATTTGATCTTTTATATTATTTTGCTGTGAGTATTTCTATAGTTCTTTCTCTAGTTTCTTATAGTCCTCCTCAAGTATCTTTTGATCTTGTCTCTTTCTTTTGTTTCTTCTTCTTGTATAGGAGAGGAAATAAGTCTGATATAGGCCTTTATTGTATCCCATACATTTTGTAATGAGGTTTAGTCTTTTTTGTTTACTTTGAAGAAAAAAGCCAGCTCTCTTTCTGTATCTTTAATACATTCCTTTTCCTTCAAAATTAAATTGTACAAAGTCCATCTTATCCTTTTCTTTTGTCCCTTCCATTTGACCCTTATCAGATTGTGATCTGCCCAAGTGCTTGTTTCAATATTTATTTCTTGTACATTTGAGATTAGTTCTGTTGACATGCAAATCCTATCAATTCTTCACCATGACAAATGTCTATTTGAGTAAAATGTATATAGTTTACTCTTAGTGTTCATTTCTCGCCATATGTCCCGAATACCTAATTCTTCTGCCATCCTAAAAAAAAAGATTTTGGCAATATTTTTCTATTTTTTTATTTATCTTCTGTGTATAGTCCACTTCTGTATCCACTATTGCATTGAAGTCATCTAAGATGAATATATTATCGTATTCCAGTTCTGTTATCTTCTTGTTTGTTATAGAAATCCTCTTGTTTCTCATTTGGTGCTTATATTGCTACTAAAAGTATCTTTTTATTATTCTCCATTATCTCCACCATCAACATCCTCCCACCTTCATCCGTAAAAATTGATTTAGCTTTTATTGTATTTTTAATATATAAAACTTTTGCTTTGCTCTGCCAATGATGAGTATAGATTGCCAATTTAGGATAGTCCAAAACATGGATATGTTGTTTTTTAATATGTACCTAATGTAAACAAACTATATCTAATTTTAATTTTTCTAATTTATTAAAAGTCCTTTTTCTTTTGATAGCCACATTCAATCCATTTATATTTATTGACATTAATTTCTTCTCTTCTTCCATCATTTATACTTTATAAGTAGGGTTTATTGCTGTTGTCATTCTTTTGCTCTCTTGCTTCTTTTGGTTCTGCTCTTCCTTCTATTGCTCCTTCCTCTTGTGGCCTTTCCTCTCTCTTTTCTTGTCTCTTTCTTATGCCATTTCCTCCCAATATTTAATTATTTCCCCTTCTCTCATTCTCTCTTCTTCTTTTTCTCTGAAATATTCATCATAAAATTGCTCTGCTTTTTCTATTGAATCCAGTTTGTGTCTTTGTTCTTGCCAATTAACCATCAGACCTTCTAGTATTAGCCATCTGTAACTCACTCCTTTCTTAATTAGGATCTTTGTCAAGAACTGATATTCCTTTCTCAGGTCTCTCACTCTTCTTAGAATTTGTTTTAGGACTGTAATCACTTTCCTTTTAGATTTCAAAGAGTCATCCCTTGCTCTCTGCAATATTTCTGTTTTTATTGCCTTCTTGGTAAATCTCACATGCACTTCTCCCGGTAATTTGTTTCTCATTGCTTATCTGGTGTATACTCTGAATATTTCATCGATTCCATCCATCATTTTTTCTTTAGGCACCTTCAAAGCTTCTGCTAACATTTCTGTCATTATCTCTGCAAGGTTTTCTCCTTTTTCTTCCTCCACATTTTGAAATCTTAGGTAAAAATCTGCTTGATCCAACAAGATCATTGTCTTCCCCTTATCTTGTTCTGCTATTGTCAACCTGTAGTCTATTTCTCCTACTCTTTTCTCTGTCTGGTCTGCCCTTTCTTCTATTTTTTGCATCCTTTCTTCATTTTTCATCATCATCTGTTGTATATTCTCTACTTTTTCTTTCACTTTTCCCATTTTGTCTTTTACTTTCTTCCCTTGATCTTGTATGGCTTTAACTCTTGCATTGAAACTTCCTTTTCCTGCTGTAACATAGTCTTTATTGATCGCTGACCCGCTGGACTTAAGGAAGAGGAAGTTGGAATCAAAGATGCCATTGTAACTTCTTTGTCATTTCAAAATAATTATAATCCCAAAACAGAGAATATATGCCAACTAATCCAGGCCCAACCTTCTTCAGGTTCTTCTCTACCTCAATCCAATTTTATAAATGCAATAACCTCAGTGTCAGTAAAAGAAAAATTAAAAATACAAAAGGGGAGGAATCAAAAATACAAAAATACACAGGGAGACCATACAAAAATAAAAGAAACAGAAAAAAGTAATCCAATAGTAATAATTCAGTAGTCCAGTAATAGGAAAAATAAAGGTAGCAAAAAAAAACAGGTTATAAAAATTAGGACAAAGAAAAAGGAAGAAAGAAATCCCCAAAAATAGAGCAAAAAAGTGAGAATAAAAATAAAATAACCAGCAGTAACTTTATCCAAGCATTTCTTATCCACTATTAAATTCTCTTAAAAAGAGTTCACAAAGTAGATCTAAACCACCAACTAGTATCCAGAAAGGAGAAAAAAAAACCAAGCTAAAACACCAAAACAAGATATAATCCAAAAGAGAAAAAAATCTTTCCTGTTCTATTCCAGCTGCTTAGATTGTTTTCCAAGAGATGCACCTGTTTAAATAAAAATTCAGTGCTCAGTTCCCTTTCTCTTGAGTCTAAACAGCCTTTAGTCAAAACAACTTTTCATCTTCCCTTTTCACAGATTCAATCCTTTAATCTTTCCAATTTTCTCTGTAGCCTTCAGAGCGATGTTCCTCTGCTTTCTCTTTGCCTCTTCACTATATTATTTCATAGAGTTTCACTTTTATATTTTAAAAATAAATTTGACAGGTTAAAAGAAAAAGAAAAAAAGGAAAAAATATTCCAATATTCAAATTAGTCTCTATCAATTAGTTCCAGAAAAGTCCAGTCCAATTTAAATATTATGTATTTGTTAAAATCACAATTAATTAATTCTGGTTCCAATTCACAGAGTTTTGTTCATCAACAAGGTCTTGACTATTCGGCCTGTATTTTATTTTCTGATTTTTTTTGCCAATATGTAAGGCAGAGCATTTATTTGTTGAGATTTGAAGTTGCCATTTGTTTGATCATTCTGATACATAGTCGAGGTCTTTTTGAAGGGTAGCAGTATTGTCTGTGATGTTGAATAGCTTTACATCATCAGCAAAGAGAATGCAGTTGCTCTTAATATGATCACAAAGGTCATTTATGTAGAGTATGAAGAGAGTTGGTCCTACAACATTACCTTGCGGGACACCACTGTTGACAGGTACAGAATTTGATAGGACGTTCCCAATTTTGACCATTTGTTGTCTGTTTGAGAGGAATGCTTCTATCCAGTTATGCAGGTGTCCAGAGATACCGTAAGATTTTAATTTTAGGAGTAGTTTGTCGTGTACCATCAAATCAAAGGCTTTACAGAAGTCCATGTAGATTGCGTCTACTGCTTTGCCCTGATCGAGTTGTGTAGTCCATACGTTTTTGCAGTGTAACAGTTGCAGATTACAGGAGGTTTTTTCTGAAACCAAATTGTTTGTTAGAGAGTAGGTTGTTTGTCTCTAAGTGGAGGATAATGGATTGGTTCATAATTGATTCCATGACACAGCATAAAGAGATAGGTCTGTAATTTTCAATTAGGCTGGGGTCTCCCTTTTTGAAGATGGGGATGACTGTGGCTTGTGACCATAGTTTTGGCAAGGACCTGGTCCTGAAAGATTTTTCAAAGATTATGCTTAGAGGTTCGGCCATGGCAATGGATAGCTTTTTTAAGAAGTAGGCACATATTCCATCTGGTCCAATAGATAGGGATGGTTTTAGATTGCGTAGTGCTTTTTCAACATTGTCTTCTGTAAAATCGATATGTATTAGATCATTGTAGTTGTCTGTGGCTCGACTAGGAAATACTGGGCATGATTCATTGCTGTTTACAAATACTGAGCCAAAGAATGCGTTAAAGAGGTCGGGTTTAATCATGTCGTCATTGCAGTCTTTACTATTAGGTCCTTTCAGGGGTGGCATGGACCTTCAGTCTTTTAGTTTGTTGTTTACAAAATTGTAAAAAGTGCGGGTGGAATTGGTGCGTAGAAGGTTTTCCTCTTGTTTAATGTGATAATTGGTGCATTCAGTCTTTATCTGGTGGCATAAATATTTGTATCAGCTTTTGAAGTTGGCAACATGACCAAATTTGTTTTTCCACCCAAGTGATCTCTTTTTGGATAGAAGCTTCCTTTTTGTTATGGGTAATCTGTTTTTTTCTGGTTTGGGGAGTTGTTATTGGTACATATAGTTTGATGACTCTTTTGACTTCAAGTAAAAATATGTTGTAATGGTCTTCAACAGTACTGCATCCAATAGAAATTGCCAATCAAGGGATGAGAGATTGTCTATAAGATCATAGTTGCCTTTTTTGAAGTTATAATTGGGGATAACATCGTTATGTTGATTTTTGTGTGGACGTATGTTGAGACAAAAGTCAATCATGCTGTGGTCACTGTTGGATTCAATTCCATAAATTGAATTCAAATAATTGCAGAAGATGAGATCGAGGCAGTTGTTAAGTCTTGTATTGTTGGGTTACTAGTTGTTCCATTCCCAGACTTGTTACAGCATTGTAGAAGGTTGCATGTATGGGTTCAGTTTTACATTCGTTTAAGGTTCAGTTAATGTGAGGTAGATTGAAGTCAAGAAAGATAAAAGTGTGTGGGCAGGATGTTGCCCATGTTAGTAGTGAATTTAGCTTGTTTACATGTTCAATGTTATAATCAGGGGTTCTGTAACATGGTAAGAATTGAAATGTGATATTTAAGGACAGTTCACAGACGATGGTCTCAGGGAGAGCAAGCTCCTGGGTAACTTGGATGTTTTTTAGATGTAAGGACTTTTTATAGAAGATAGCAACACCACCTCCTCTATGGATTTCACGATCTGATCAGTAAACATGATAGTCTCTTACTGTGGTAATGGAGTCAGGGAGAGATGCGTTGAGCCATGTTTCACAGACAAATATGATGTCGAATTTAGCCATATTTAGTAAGAGGAGAAATTCAGGTATTTTATTTACAAGGCTTCTTGCATTGAGTAGCTTGCATTTAAGACCAGTTGTGGTTGGAATTGAGGTAGTTAGGAGCGTGCATGCCTAGTTTTGAGTGATGGTGGGTTGGATGAGGTAGGGTTGGATGTGGAGTTGTGGGCTGTGTGACTTACTTTTGATACAATCAGCGCAGTAGTCAATGTACAGGTCCACTCCATTGTCTAAACGTCTTTTGAGTTCATTGCGGAGTTCATGAGAGCAGATTCTTTGCAGTATAGATAAGTCTGGTGTTGAGCAAAGTTTTTTTGTGGTTGGGATTGGTTTTTGCAATGGGGTTTATTGTATGAATGAATATGTGTTTGCTGGACTCATTTTTGCATACAACTCTACAAAATTTTGGGGCCAACAAGCCATCACTATATTTGAACTCAGGGCCATCTCTGGTTATTTCAATGATATCTTCAGAAGAGATGTTTGTTGTATTTGAGTTGCTTATGATACTGCGTACTTTGGTGATGTCGCCTGATTCGTTGGTGTCTTCAAGACCAAATAAGATGGCATTTGGATGTTTCGGATCACGTTCCATGGTGTCTCTGATGAGTAAGGCCATACCATTTGTGGAATTATTTGATGGGATAGTAATTATTTGTGGTTGTGGTTTGGTGGTTATTTTTGGTTGTAGTTGTGATTGTAGTTGAGGTAGTAGTTGTGGTAGTAGTTGTTGAGTTGGGATTTGATTTTGAGCTGATAGGTAGTCGCTTATGAGTGCTGTATTTTTTTCAAGAGAAATTAAGCTTTCTTATATAATTGTTTCAAAACGTGTTGCTAAGCGTTTTTCTATTGAGTGCATGAGTGATTCTATGCTATCAACTCTGTCAGGCAGGGTACTTGGTTTATTTAGCTTAGGAAAACATGATGGACATAGACAAGGGAATGTAACTGATGCTAGTAGGAGATCAGCTACGTCTTTGTTTAAGTTTAAGCAGGCAAGATGGGCTTGATTGTCACATAGGTAGCATTCAATGTTATTTTCGCTTTAATTGATGGTTTTAAGACATCTGAAGCATATACAGGAGTCTGGGAAGTCATTGGTAGAGATATTATTTTGTTGTTGTTTGGTAGTGGAGGATTTGGAGTTTGTGGGGTTCCTGGCTGGCATGGTCAATGACAATAGCACACTAAACAATTACAATAGCTAATTAATGTGATAGGTAGACAATTACTTAATGAATGTTGGTAATTAATAAATGTTAATTGGTAAGTTAGAGAACTATCCGTCCTTTGCTCTCTGCACACCCTATTTGTTATCTACCAGTCCTAGTTCTTTCAGGTCTCACCCATTCAAAATGGCGTCCTATGGAATGGAATCTTAGGCTCTCTGCTTGGGATGATGTCCTGCCTCACTCTCTCTGCTCACTCTCGGGATTGCCGGCAAGTTCTCAGTTCTCAGAACCTTCCAAAACCTTTCGACAGTCCCAGTTGAGGTAGATTGCAGCTCCATTGGCCCCAGACCCCACATCCTGTCTCCAGCGATGCGGTTAGGCATTCACCTCGATCACCATCTTTTTGCACTTATCTATAAAATTCCTACAATCACAACCATCTAAGAAATTAGGACCTTTCATTGGAAAGGTTCATTGGACCTTTCCGCATCAGTAGGATTATCAATCATGTGACAGTAGAATTGTCTCTTCCAAAAACACTTAGACAAGTCCACCCAGTGTTTCATATTAGCTTACTCAAACAGGAAGTGATTTCAACTCTCAGACCACCTGCAACTACACCACCTACACCCATCATGGTAGAGGGTTAACAAACCTTTGAAATCAAGGAAATCCTTGACTCTAGAATCCATAGGGGGAAAACTCAATACTTAGTTGCTTGAAAACATTTACCCTCATCACAAAATGAATGGGTAGCTAAACAACACATTAGAGCCCCCATATTACTGAAACAATTCCATTCCCAATATCCTAACAAACCTTACTAACATATTATAATGAATTTCTCTTCTATTTCTTTTTTGGTTTCAGGTGAACCTCTCTTTTTTCTAAGGAAGACGGCATGTCAGATTCCAAAAAGTGATACTGCCATTCAATGGGGAGATGGGGGAGTCTTGGATTTGAATCACTAGTATTGTCTGTGACAAATGATATTTTTATTTGTTTTCTCAGAGCCACCAGGAAACAACATCTTCACACCTGGGGAGTGGTTGAATTAACATTCTGGCTAAAGGGAGGGGTCTCTGCTGCTTTCATTATACTGATCTTGCCTAAGGGTAGTCAGACGTTGCTCTGAATTGGATGCTATCACATCTGCTTAATAAAACATTCCTTTTGAAATCCTTCATTGTGAGAGTCTTCACTTTCTTAAGTGAGGAGAGGCAGTCCTTACACATGCTTAAAATGACTACAGTTGGATAGAAAAAAAGAGGCAAATAATTTATTGTAAAAAAATTCTAATTCATTTTAGTCCAGTACTAAGATGCAACGTAGTGAGGATCTGAGGAAGAACAGCATCTTGTTAATTGTTCAATCTTCAAAATGTGGATAGTATTTTAAATATTTTGAACAACACTTTAATTTGTGGTAGTAAATTCCTATTGTTTTCATTAATTATAATTTAACATATAGAATAAATTTATAGCTCATTTTAATCTTCATGATTCACTAATAACATTCCTATTATATAATCCTATGTTTTTATAAAACCACTAACAAAGTTATATAAATCCAATGTCATGTAATTACCATTCACCATCTGTTCTACGAGGGCCTCAGATGATCTATTGGCATCTTGAAGCTTCCTGTACTTTTCAGGTTTTTCTCGTTCTATGATCTGTAAC
Organism: Pseudonaja textilis; assembly: GCF_900518735.1. Next base: position 555,987 of record NW_020769390.1, on the reverse strand, counting down.
ATGATGAAAAAGTTGAATACTTCACATGAAACACTTTTCAAAGTTTGGCTAACAAAAACCTTGATTAGATAAATCTGGTTTTAAAAGCAATAGTGATGTCTTCTATATTTGATAAATCTGAAAAATATTGCTATATTTAAATATTCATGATATTTTCAGTCCATAAAAACTTAGATTATTCCTCATTTATCTAAATTTTCATCTTTTTGCCTGGTTAGTCAGATTCTGCAAATTAATCAAATATGAAATATTTAATGACTCCTTTAAATGTCCCTTTCATTAATCTGTTTGAAGCAGTAATTATACTTAACCTAAGCAGCAGTAATAAACTATTAATGAAACCACTGTTTCCTCCATATAGTAATAGCTTATAACTTTTATTGAGTATTAATTGCAACATGTTACTTTTTTGCATCTAATTCATACTACATCTACCTGTACTTTAACTCCATGAGTACTTCATGAATCTTTTATGAAGAACTGATGGGAGGATAGATATTGCATAGATACGAAAATCCTCTGAAACAAGGTTCTCCGCACATGTGAGTGCATATCAGTATCTCTCTCCAAATTATTAAAAACTCAGTGTTCAGAAATTGCCCCCTTCTGCTTCCAGTTACATGTATCTGATTGCTATTTTACATGCAGACAGCTAGAAGCCACTGAAAAGCAATTGCACAAATTTGGAAAGGATAATTTGGAAATCATTGCACAATTTTGTGCAATTTATAATTATCCCCTTTTTCAAAAAAGAAAAAAATGCATACCCCTGGTGCATAGTTTACAATTGATGGATGGATGAGAAATAAATTATATAGAAAATGTATTTTTAAAAAGATTGGACTTTTCTAACATATAAGATTGTTCAAAAGTATGTACACGGAAATTCACACTTTTCATAATTTCATGCTATAATTAACAGTAAATTGCACAATATTTTAAAATTCTATTTAAAAGTAAACTGGATAAACATGTTATAGTATAAAATTTTTAGGCAAAATGTACATTATTGAATAATATGAACATAATTAAAACTTATTATAGTGTCTTGAAATTTGTACTGAGAAAATACATGTATACCAGTATTTGTGCATACTCTTGCTATGAAAAAGAGGAATCCTAAGAAATATCCATGTAAATGAAAAGATACTATTAGTCATTCCTAATCCTGGAATATTATTCTGTTCATTTTTGTCAAACATCCAAATAATAACAGTTTACAGTTTACCATTCAAATATAACCAGTTATGTACAGTTGCTGCTCCAGAAAAACTGTTTTGACTCCTGTGATAACATATAAGGTTTTGGTAAGAGCCGTGGTGGCGCAATGGTTAGAATTCAGTACTGTAGGCTATTTCTGCTGATTACCAACTGCCAGCAGTTTGGTAATTTGGGTCTCACCGGCTCAAGGTTGACTCCACGTTCCATTCTTCTGAAGTGGGTAAAATAAGGACCCAGATTGCTGGAGGCAATATGCTGACTCTGTAAACCACTTAGAGAGGGCTGTAAAGCACTGTGAAGCAGCATATAAGTCTATTGCTATTGCTATTGGTTCATTAAATTTTCTTCAAGTCATACATTCTCTTCCTGCAAGGAAGCCTTCAGACTAGATATTGGTCCTTAATCCCCATCATTCATCTGTATTTGAATTTGCATAATTGCAAAAATGGCTCAACAAACAACAGTTGTAGGTTTTGGGCTTTGCATAAACCTTTACTGAAGTTCAAACAAATGCAAATAAAACATTCTTTTAGAGCTCTCATGGAATTTGCAGAGGTCCGGAAGACTGCTGCCACTGCATGTATGACCATGTCTTTTATCAAAGCCTTCTATATATTTAGTAATTCTTTTTGGGTTTTATAAAACAGAAAGACAAAATATGAAAGAACAGAATCAATTTAGATTTGGAGGAAAAAATTCTGAAGTGAATTTATGGTTGAATTATGGATAAAGAATTATTACTAGAAGTTCCTTTCTTCATATAATTTAATGTAACATGTTATATTTGTTGATATGTGTACATGTATATTCAAATACACATGGATACACAGGGGTGGGATTCAAATTTTGTAACAACCGGTTCTGTGGGCGTGGCTTAATTTGTGGGTGTGGCTTGGTGGCCATGTGACTGGGTGGGCATGGCTTGATGTCCATGTGACTGGCAAATCAAATATAAGTGGTCCTCGCTTAATGGCTGGTTGCTTAGCAAGTGTTCTAATTTATGACTGATCTCTCCAGAGCTATTTGACCTGTTTTGGGAGTTTTGACAGCCATGAACACACACACACACACACACACACACACACACACACACACACACACATATCCTTCTAACCCTGCTGGAGCAGAGGGTTAGACTACTAGAAGATGACCTCCAAGATCCCTTGCAGGCTAGCCCTAGATTGCTGTGCTGCTTCAAAGAGTCTTCTGAAGCCAAGGTTTGTGTTCTTCCTTCCTCTCCTTTTTTCTCTCTCTCCCCCCCACTTCCATGCATCTCATTCACTTTCTCCTCTCTCCCTCTCTTTTTTTCTCTTTCTTTCTGTCCCTTCCTTCCACCTCCCCCTTTCTTCCTTTCACTCTCCCTTTTTCTTTCTTTCCCTTTTCTTTCTTTTCTTTGTTGTCTCTTCCTTCTCTCTCTCTCTCTCTCTCTCTCTCTCTCTTTCTTTCTTTCCCTTCTTTCTCTTTCTTTCTGTCCCTTCTTTCCATCCCCCTTTCTTCCTTTCACTTCCTTTCTCTCTCCTTTTTTCTTTTTTCCCCTTTTTTCTTTCTTTTCTTTCTTGCCTCTTCCTTCTCTCTCTCTCTCCACCTCTCTTTCCCTTTCTCCCCCTCTTTCTCTTTCTCTCTCTCTGCCCCCTTTCCCTCTCTTTCTCTCCCTCCCCCTCTCTCCCCCGCTCTTTCTCTCTCCCCCCTTCTCTTTCCCCCCTCTCTCTTTCTTTCTCTCTTTCCTTCTCTTCTCTTTTTCCTTCCCCCCCTCTCTCTTTCTTTCTTTCTCTTTCTCTCTCTCTCTTCTTCCTCCATCCATCTCTCCTTCTAAAGCTAGGAGACCCACCTGAAACACACACACACACACACACTCACACACACTTCCAACATTGCTCATTAGCTTACATTCTTCCCGGCCAGTCTCCCAGAGCAGGGGTTGCCAACCTTTTGGACCTCAGGGACCACCAAATTCATACTTTTAAATCCCGAGGACCACTAATACAATTTTTTTTAAAAAGATAATATATTTAATATAAAATTTTTATTTTTATATTAAATTTACATTTAATATTTTTTTAATTTTATATATAAAATTATATATAATTATATATATATAAATGCTTATTTAATTATAATAAAATCATAAATGCTTAATCATAACTGTGGGACAGAGTGAAGGGAAAGGAAGGGCCTCTCTCATCCTTTGGGGGGGAAAGATGATTTAAAAATTGGGATTTGGGATTCAAAAGAAGCCACATGGTGCCTGGAGGCTCAGAAGATCTGGACGGGGAGGAACCGGCTCCCACTCAAGCAGAAAAAAAGCATAGCCCCGCCCCCTGCCAATCTGGTTTCCTGTCATCTCATATCTCCCCCAAGTCAGAGGAAACCTCTCCCTCCTTTGCCAGGTGTGGCTGCCTAGAGTTTGGGGAGGGAAGGAGGGTCAGGCTAGAAGCGCCAAGGAAGATGGGCTCCTAATAACCAGGAAACACCCCCCCATGCCAAAGTCTCCCCGAGACTAAGCTCTAGGTTTCTCTTCGCCACTTCCAAGCAGAGAAGGCCCTTCCTGTGTGGAGGCCGAAGGGGAGGAGGTGTCAAGCCCAGAAAAGCTAGAGCTCTCGCCTGTACAAACAGGCTGGTTATTAGAAGCCCATCTTCCTCAGTGTTCTTTTGGTCTGTGCATTTGGTCTCCCCCCCGCCCCATGCCAAAGTCAAGCCAGCCGGGCTTCTCCTTCCCTCCTACCCTTCCCCCTGCTCCTTTCCCCCTACTCAATCCTACTTTGGAACAGAGGAGAGTGAGCTGGAAATGTGTGTTGGCATTTCCAACACGCCTTTCTCCAGCACTTGCCCGCAATTCTCCATATTCCTCTAGGCCTAGCTTGCTGAGGGGGGAGAGCAGCCCTGACATCTCTGCTGCCCCCCCACCCAGGAAAAGAAAATGAGCAGAAAGGTAGCTCTGGCTGGGGCAAAAGAGCAGAGATCGGAAGGCACAGGCAACAGAAAGCGGCGCTTTTCAAAGGCAGCAACTTCCATCTTCTCTTGCCTGTGCCTTCCTCGATCTCAGCTCTTTCACCACAGTGTGAACTATGTTTCTGCTTGCTTTTCCTGTGCTTTCCCTGGGCAGTGATGGCTGGGGCCATGGGGGGGTCAGCAGAGCAGAGCACTGAGAAGGACGAGGAAACTGACACCGATGCCGATGCCCTATTCTGGACCTCAGAAGTGGATGGTGAGCACAGACTTGCCCACTCCGCCCCCTCCCACCACCAGCAGCCAGTACTTTTCCTGCCCTGGGCCATCCCTACAGCCCGCAGCCATCGAGGAAGAGACCAGGCTAGGAGAGGCGAGCTGGAAGATGCGGGAGTACCGTGCAAATGCAAGTAGTGCAGCGCTCCTGCACCTTCCGGCCATCTCCATCGCTGCTTCAGCCCGCATATGCTGCCAGTCCCCTCTTGCTGCAACAGCACCATTACCTCATCCTGGCTGGCGAGGGCTGCACTGCTTTTTGCAGGTTTGCGCTCGGCCGAAGGATGGGGGGCAGCAGGTGGGCGGGCCACATCTCATCCCCTGCTCAGATTCTCTGCAGCTGCTGGGGCTTACGGCTGCCAGGGGGGTGCAGGAGGCAACCAGGAAGCATGTGTCCACCTGTATTACCTCTCTGCCAGCTGCTCCTCTCTCACCCAGCTGAGCATTTTACCTGAGAGAAGGCTGCCAAGGAAGATCCGCTCTCGCAAGGCTTTACTTTCTCACAAAATGTGGCCTGCATTCAGCCAAAGCGTGCAGGCAGGCAGGCAGCAGAGGGAAGGGGTGGCAGGCAAAGGGGCTCCCTGGTTGCCCACCGCCACCCCTAGCAGACAAGGCCAAGTAGCTGTGGAGAATCCAGGCAGGAAGGCAAGATGCAGGCTAGTGGGGACCCGAGCGGTGATGGGTCAGCCCTGGCTCACCTTCCTCTCGGCCACCAGGAGCCAGGTAAGCTGGAGATGGAGATGGTTGGGGGAGAACCTTGCTAGGCTGCGAGAGCTGCATGGGCAGTCCCCGCAGCTAAGCAAGCTAGGCAAGTGGGGTGGAGGGGAAGTTTGCTAGGCCGTGAGAGCCACATGTGTGGCCCCCACGGCTAAGCAAGCCAGACAGGGACGGGGCAGCTAGCTAGCCCACAAGCACTGAGGGTGACGGTGGCACGGTGGTGGTGGTCTAGGCCAGCCTGGGAGTCGGGACTCAATCAGAGCTTGTGGCGGTGGTGGCGGCAAGAGTGGTGGTGGCAGCGGTAGCCCAGTGGTGGCAGCCTAGGCTGTCCCAGGAGTCAGGACTCAACTGGGGCTGGCAGCGGCAGCAGCATGAAGACGACTGGGGCTTGCAGAGCCTCACTCACCTAGGGAGATAATGGTGGAAGGCAAACAGCGCTGGCGGGTGGGCAAAAGCAGACTGCAGGCAGCAATAGCGAATGGCCGAGATAAGGAGGGGTGGGCAGATGGGTTAGAATGTAGTCAGCTTGTCACGCATGTGCACTATGTTGCACATGAGCAATAAGGACTGACTGGGCAGGGAGTGGAGAAGCGGGCAGAGAGGGTGGGGCCAGCCAGGGGCCCATTTTACTGGTTTTCCGAATTACCAAGAACCATAACAACCGGTTCTATAGAACTGGGCTGAACCAGTAGACTCCCACCCCTGCATACACACTATTTAGCAATCCATATGACTAAAAATATTGATGTAAACTTCTAATCTGCAGTATATTTTTACTGACTGCTCTCAAAGAATATGAATTAGAAAATAGTTGTAAGTAGATAAGCAAAAAATGTGGAACACTGATATTGTAGATTAATGCCACTTGAACCTATTTAGGGCTGTTCAAAACAAAAGATAACTACAGTGTCAAAGACAATTACATAGCATTGCCAGATAATATTCTCCAAGTTCCAAGTTTGAGGTGAAATCCCAGAAAAATAGGAAAAGGTTTTCTGAGTATCTTCCAAGAAATGTCATAAATATGTAGGATTGTTTCTGAAATAAGCTAAAATTAATTTCTCCATTACTAACTTAGCACAGTTTTCAAAACAAAATTCCAACAATTTTACAGAGAAAAAAGTGTATGTCAAAGGCGGGGAAAGGTTTTAAAATGAGACAGTTAAAAGGAATTCAGAAAGCTGAGCATTTAAAAAATGCATATTAATATGACACATTGATCATATCTCAGCATTTTATATTTTATAAAGATCTTCTGCTTGTAAACATTCTTTTATTCAAATGTCACACAAGTTACAAACTTTCTCAAAGGAAGGCATATAAACATATGATATTATTAACTTTTGGGAAGCCAGGCTTTATATTTTATAGCAGTCACTGAATACACCTAGTTGTATTATTTATATTTTAGGACAGGATGACAGCAGACTAAAGCATAAAAACATTTAAGCATACTTTATCAATATATTTCAAATCTGAAATTAACTTACAGCCATTTATCAAATGGAAATGCACTGTAAAACTTGAAGCTGATAATATGCTAGTTCTACAAATGTTATATAAATTAAGTAAATAGATTTTCCCCCTTACATTAACTTTTTCTCTGAGATCAGATAGGTTTCCTTCTTTTCTATATATTGCAAACTCAGGACTCTGTAGTATAGCTTCTGAACGAGTCATCCAACTGTGAAGTTCTGTTGTATCAACATCAAATCTAAAGTAAGAAGAAAAAAAGTGTGTTTGTTGTTCTTGTTTTATAGAAAGTAACGGTAGTCCAACAATCCTTTGACTAAAAACCAGGATATAAATTCTGCATATAAAGTAAATTCAACTCTAAATAATATCCTGTATTCCATGCATATTTAAAATATTATTTGAGCTGACATAAGGAACCAAAGGTAATGTATGAAACAGAACAAGGATATGATAAAATCAAATATATTTACAGAGACAGAATATATGTATGAATAATAGGAACATTTAGATACAAGTTAACTTTTTACTTTTTCTTATTTCTTATTTTTATTTTTTGTAGCTCATTTCTTCATCTGTGCCTTATTATAATGTTACTTAAATAAAATAGTATGGTGGGCATGATTAATATATTTGTTATTGTAAAATTAATAATATATGAAGTATGGCCTTGTAAAGATGTCAAGAATGGCCATGGTATTTGTTAATTAAAACAAAACAACTTTATTTGGAAGTATATCTGCCTAACAATAACAATCAATAGATTTTAATACATCAGTCCTTGTAGGCTTTATCTCAGCCTAGCTTATATGGATTTGTGGATAGTTTGTCTAATTGTGACTCTGTAAATTAACATTCCTTTTTTCAGGTGGAGTATTTTGTCTACTTAAGACAGGGGTAGGCAAACGTTTTGGCTCAGAGGCCACATTGACTTTTAAAATTTGACAGACGGGCCGGGTCAGCACAAGATTTTTTGGGAATTGCCCCCCCTTTCCCCCCTTCTTCTCCTCCTTCCCCTCCCCTCGGAGGCCCCCCAAGTCAGGAGTTGCTACCGCCGGCGCAGCTCCACGCGGCTCCAGTCCCACATTGCCTCGGGAAGGGAAAGGCAAAAAGGAAGAGCCGTGGCGGCGCTTTGCAATGGCAGCAGCGGCACTGGAGGCTCAGGCTCAGCGGCTCCTGGTTTTGCCTTTCCCTTCCCAAGGCAACACGGGACTGGAGCCGCGCGGAGCTGTGCCAGCGGTAGCAACTCCTGACAGCCCCAGCTGGACACCTGAGCGGAGCCCGGGCGGAACTGCCTGTTGCTGGTGCGGGCGCTGCTGCGGGCGTCAGGCTGCCCAAGTAAAGAACCGCACCAGCTCAGGGCAACTGTGAGGAGCAAGAGGGGAAGCCAAGGTGCTCATTTCATAGCAGTCAACTTCGCTCTCTTTTGCTCCAGTTAGGTGCTCCCGGCATGCACAAGGAGCATGAAGGGAGGCAAACACCGCATGGATGCATTTTAAAAGTCAGAGAACTTTGCCCAAGACTTCTCATGTATTCAGGGGCTACACCTCTCCCAACAATGAGTTGGTGGCGATCTAACAAAACGTCTTCCAGCTCTTAAAGATTGACTTTAAGAGCGCCCCCATGGAAGAAGCCAAGAACGAGAACAAAAGTAGAGGCGGCGGGGGCAACAAGGGCATGTGATGGGTCCCTCCATGGTCCCCTCCCAGGTGACAGCCAGGGCTTTGGCACCTACTTTTTTCTTGAGAGGTGCGGTATCTGCCTCCCTTCATACTCCTTGTTGAGGGACACACATGCCCCGTCACCCCTGCCGCCACTATGTTTGCTCGGCTTCTTCCATGGGGGCACTCTTAAAGTCGACCTTTAAGTGGTCCCAGAACATCCACCCACCTGCCCGGCACCTGCCCTCCCGGAGCACGCTTTCTTCCTTCTCCTGGAGAACGTGCCTCTTCCAGCCCGGCCTGGCCCGGCCAGCCAGCAGGTGACCACATGTCCTGGGGCTTGTTGTGAGATGCCTGCAGCATGCTCTGTTCTATGTGTCAGGCCCAGCAAGTCTGAGCAGCCGGCCCATAGAACAGGGTGGTGCTGGACCATTGGAGAAGCAGAGCAAAGCCCGAGATTAGTAGCTGCCTCTTTCGGCGCAGAAAGCTTGCCCCAACCAGCCAGCTGGTCTCCTCCTTCTCTGCCTTTTTGTTCTGTATCGCCGAGGAGGAGGAGACCAGCCGAGAAGCGTGCTGCCAGGCGGGGGCCACGTGGCGCAGGGCGACACGCCACCGCCCAGCCCTGGTGAGGGAAAGCAGTGGGCGTTCCCCGGGCGGCGACCTCGGCCCTGTCACCAGGGAAGCGGCTGCCCAGCTCCATGTTCTGTGTGCAATTTTTTGGCGCGTGGCACGGGGGCTCTTTTGGCCAGCCCCGATTTTTTTTCAGAGGGGAATTTTTTTTTTTCAGAGGCAGGCCGTATTAAAATGACCAATGGGCCAGATGTGGCCCGTGGGCCGTAGTTTGCCCACCCCTGACTTAAGAGGTAATGCTCTTGCTTATCTTTTGGCCAAGGTTTTTTTTTTAATTAGGTGTTTTTATTTCATGTTTAGCTGAGTTGGTAAAGAAAGTGGTAGCTTTGAGCTACAGGACATGCAGATAATGAGTTTTGGTTTAGATGTGGATTTGGTATAAATACAATTTTTATCACCCTGGTGCTTGATCTATAGAGGAGATGAGAAAGAGGTAATCTCTGTGTCTTTGCACAGTGTTGCCAATGTATCTTCCTGGGCATTTGTAGAATTTTTTTTCTTTCTGTTCCTAATTCTCTCATTCCTGTCAAAAGAGGTACCTAAGAAACGTCTGCTCCTCAGAGTTGTTCCTAATTTTATGGACACAATTTAGGATTGAAGCCTAAATTGGGGATGTACTTTCTTAAGGACCAGATTGCTATCAGGATCCCCCATTAATGATGAATAGCCAAAAATTATCAGCAAATGGAGAAGTGGTTTTTTTTTATTCTTGCTTTTGTTTTGAGTGATAGGTTATAAACCTGTATTGGAATATAAAATGATTAATATTATACAGTTAATATATTATTGTAATATATAATTTTAAAACTAGCAAGGGCAGGCTGGTCCAAAATGTAAAGAGGTATGGAGAACGAGTAGTATTGCCAAGATCTATATGTTATAATAAGATAGATTTCAAAGCCAATTCCAGGTATACACAGAAATATATAGTCTTAAGCAACTTAGCATCAAGATTTTAGGACGGCCTATTTCCACACAGTGAATCCTTCTTTCTTAGAAAATTAATAAAGCAGCTATCATAGGACCTGCTGCACAAAATATTATCAAACTATTTTAATTGTATTTCTGAAACTCATTCTGAGCTGTTAGGGTAATTCATTTTTTAAATTTATTATTAAATTTATATCTGCAGTACTACAATGTTTGAGAATATTTGATAAAAATATTTTTTTTTATTTTTTCAAAAAGTCAGTTCCTGCAGAGTATTGTCTATTAAAAGAAAGAGAAAGATAAAATGAGAAAGACAGTGCAGGATGCAGACTTATATTTAACAACCACCCAGTGAATAAATATAAATATTAGCCCAGCTAATTTATTCAGGGGAAAAATGGTGCATCATTACAGAGAAAGCTTAGGATGGATTTGCTAGGAGATATACAGTTTTAGGTTTTTTTTGTCAAAAAGTTTTTTTATTTTTTAATTATTTAAATACATATATGTGGTTCCATGTGTTTTACATTTTAAATCTCTGTTCCTGAAAAGAAACTGGGTTGATAAATCTGGCTAGTACCTGTGTCTATTTGTTCCGGTAACTGGTTTAATAAGCAACAGCTACTGTTGAAATTAATTATTTGTATTGTGTTTGGATTTTTTTCTGCCTCATGGTTTCTTTTTTTATCTGGGGAGGGGGTCTTCTTTCACTGCTTTAATGGTATCTGGCACTGTCCTTTTGGGGTGTACTTCCAAAAGGCAGGATGCAAGCTTGGCACTGATTTTTTTACTGCCTTTCTGGGTGGCATGTGACCTTTCCTTAAATCTGGATGATTTCCTTATGATATCTTGTGAGGTGAGACCAGTTGGTGTCTTTAAGTTGTATACATGGATCTAAGAATTGCTTTTCCTGGATGTGCTCTTTCTGGAGAGCTTAAATGAGCTCTTTGCTAAAGGGTTTCACTTTATGAGCAAGAGTTGGCTGCTGATAGTTATTGCATTTTAACTATTTTAATTCCTCAAGTTGCTCTGGCACCCTGCCTAATTTGTAACTCTGGCTTGCAGGTAATTTTAATCTAATGATTGGTATTTAGGGCAGCACTTTGCAAGCAAAGAAACTTTTTGTATTTTTGTACAGGTAATCCTTGACTTATATTTAGTGACTATTCAAAGTTACAATGGCACTGAAAAAAGTGACTTATAACTGTGTTTCACACTTATGACCGTTGCAACATCCCCACAGTCATGAGAGGACAGGCGAGAAGCACCCCTTGATGTGAGTGATGTCAATTTGGCCCCACCCAGCCAGTCACATGACCACCAAGCCAACTAAGCCATGCCCACAGAACCAATTTTTTAAAAATTTGAATCCCACCCCTGATTCAAACACTTTCAAAGTGCTCACTGAGAAATACGGGGGTCTCTCTCAACTCAATCCTCACCACAGGATTGTTGGAACAAAATGAAACGCAACTATAACTCTGAAAAAAGGAATAAATATATAGTATATAAATAATGTATCTTGTCCTTTTTGAAAATGTACTCTTTATCTCTGCATTTTTTGTTTTTGTTTTGTTAAAATGGAATTCTGTGGCAAGTTATTGACTGCATTTTTGATGCCTGCAGCAGTTATCCAAATAATAAAAAAGTAATAGTATAAATAGTATAGTATAACTTCAGTAAATAACAATCTGGTACAAAATTTGTATTTGCTTCAAAACCTCTCAGATAAAGTTTCTGTATGTAGAAAACAGAACAAAACAAACCTACCTGATAATAAAAAAAATAAACATAAGGTATTAAGTATTGATGGTTTCAAAAAAACTTTTGAAAAAAGTGTCTTCATTTATTCAGTTCTTACCTTTTCCTAATTTCTGAATCTACAACAAATTGCCTCTTCTTGGGAGATGGGACTTGTGGGAGCTCCTCTTTACCATGTTTAACCAGGATCTGCTCTCTGGTGGTCACCATAGTCACAGTTTCCATTACTGTGGTCTGTGTTAATGATGTTTGAATGTCAGCAACAGCTTGTGAAATCTGTGAGAAGTGTTGAAGCAGAGGTCACACATTTGCTGAAAGGCTTTAATTAAGATGTTTAAAGTGGTAATAGAAAATAAAGAGAAATTGTTCTTTCTTGTTCATGATCTTCAAAACAAAACAACACTGTATTGTACGCAACCAAATAGTTTTATCTGATTCATGCTAGGTAAGTAAGACAAGAAAAAGTCAATATTAAAATGAGAAGCAAATTCAAACAGAATGTATTTGTAGCACATTTTGTACCAAGGAAAGCAAAAACAAAAATTACAAAGGTTTAATTGTATAAGGCAAGTTACATGTTTGGATACCCCTCCCCCCTTTTAAGATAGCTACTTCACCAGAGAAAAGGCAAATTTTTTTTAAAAAAACTAAGATTTTTTAAAAATCTATTAAGTTTTCGCAAACATTTTATTTTATTTTCTGTTCTTGTGTTTATTACTGAAGTTACTATTTAGAGTCCTTGGTGGAAAAAGATGAATTCCTAGTGCCATTTCAAGATTCTTCCCTCCATCTTAGAATAATTATTTCTTTGTTTTCTAGTAAAAAACAACAACAAAAACCACAAAAGACAGGTATTCTCCCTCACTGAGGCAGGACATAGAAGGATGTTTTTCTACAACTTTCATAATTCTCAGAGCGGGTTCCACCTATCATCTACTTATTCTTTTATCTGTAAATATACCTCTGATAGCTACAGATATAACATTCAACCAGACTAAAACTAAATAAAATAGAAGGTATAATACAAGACCCATGTATAGAGGGCGACTACAGGGAACATTCTGAGATATGTGGTTTGACTTTCCTAATAATCCATGGCTTGTTGGGTCATGCTTCCAGAAATATTTCTTCCTTAGAAATAGAATGACCATGGGAAAGCAAAAATGCATTGGAACAGGAGTGACCCCTGACTTCCTGCCAGCTTCCCCACTGACTTTGCTTGTGGGAAGCTGGCAGGAAGTATCAGAAATCATGATCACATAATCATCACTAACCTTGGCAAACTGCAGTGATCACAAGTTTGTAAATAAACCAGTATGAAGACCCTTGAAATTCCAATTCCACGGGAACAATGAGTCCAGGATTTTGTACCAATTATTTTAAGTTAGCAGATCTGAAGTACCTTAATCCAAATTTTGGTATGCTATGATGCACCACTTGTGCTAACTGAATTTTATCAATAGACAAAGAACCTTCAAATGGCATCAGGAGTTTTAGTAGTATATAAATGTTGGCATACATATCCTTATTCCAAGCCCAGCTGTTTGTTCTAAGTTCCTTGCCTTCCATAGCTTTAAGTTCTGTCACTGTTTCAGTATTTTCTATTCTGCACCGGGAGTTTCCAGTATGTTTGAACATGGATGCTTAGTAAGTTTTCATGTTTATGCATCTTCTCTCTAAGGAGAAGAGGAATCGGACAGAAACAACTAAATTTTGAATGTTTTTCATAAGCAAAAATTATGATTTGGGTAGGCCAAATTTTGCAGGCCAAGTAATTAAGTAATTGTCAAATGTATGAGTTTAAAGTTAACTTCATGTGATTTGATTTAGAACTAAGAATATCACTTAAAAACAAGAAATATTTTCTGTGAATATGGAGTTGTGAGAAGTGTTAATTAAAGTATCCATTTTTATGACTCAAATCTCATGTTGAAAGGGATGTCTTTGAAGTAAGGAAGTGCAGTACCAGGCACCAATTAAAAATGTTGACCGATCTTAGATTGCCTTTGAAGTGCCAGGAACTATCAAACTCTCTTTGAAATGCCAGATACCAATTAGGGAAGTGCCTGCTATGAGCTA
>NW_020769390.1:508575-537293 GCF_900518735.1 Pseudonaja textilis | reverse complement strand
ATTCCTCGTTATGGGATGATGGAAGCTATTGATTCTGACAGGGGGACACATTTTACACAAAAAGTGCTGCAGTCTGTGATGGGAGCAGTTGGGGTGAAATGGGATTTATACACCCTGTGGCACCCAGAATCCAGTTCAAAAGTGGAAAGGGGGAACGCGGAATTGAAGAAACATTTGACCAAATTACAATTGGAAAATGGGTTACCATGGACAAAGAACTTATCCTTGGCACTGCTTTGAATCAGAACATGTCCAAGGAAAGACACTGGGGTCTCTCCATTCGAGATGCTAATGGGGCGACCCTACTTGGCAAAAATAGGGAATCCAATTCCTGAATTCAAAGATTTGTTCTTGAGAAAATATTTGCAGGCCCTGTCCAGGTCTTTGCTTTCTCTCCATAAACAGGGACTATTGGTGCAACGACCACCTCTTGCTGGGAGCCAACATCCCTTTGAGACTGGAGATTGGGTTCTGATAAAGACTTGGAAAAGTGAGAAGCTGCAGCCCAGCTGGGAAGGTCCGTATCAGGTGCTGTTGACAACTGAATCTGCAGTTCGCACTCGGGAAGGAGGCTGGATGCATTACAGCAGAGTCAAAAGAGCACCGGAACTTGAGAAACCTTGGAAGGCCATTCCAGTGGATGGTCAGCCATTGAAGTTAACTCTGAAGCGGTAACATGCAGCTGATTTGCCTAGTGACTATTTACTTACTCACGAGCAGGATAGGAGGAGAGACTGAAATAAAGACAAAAGCTAAGACTGAGGGACAATGTGATCAATGCATAAAAACAACAAAAACAGGGACACAAGTGACAAAGACTCTAATTTTCCATACTCAACTGAGTTACAGGAAAAGAGACTCCGGGACTTGTATCTACAATGGGACATCTTACTCCATTTGTAAGGATGGAGGGAATGTCAAATGTTATGACCTGAAGGGTCCCACACATAGGTACACTATAAAGATTCAGGCTGGGAACAAGGTAATGGTGAACCATGACTTCTATAATCCCAAGGTGTCACAGTCAGTAACCTTTGATGCCTGCGAGGCAATGGATGAGGGAGATAATGGGTGTAGGTCTTTGAGTTGGAGGAGAGCATACGCAAGAAATGAAAAATACATGTGTGCTAGGAGAAGAGCCTCATGGAATGACTGCGGTTATGGCACCTTCTGTACTGGGCTGCTTTGGGAGAAATGTATTACTTTTCAGACAATGGGGCTAACGGTAAGACCAGATACTATCCCAAGATTAGACAGTGTGAAGAAGTTGTACATGAATAGGCTGAGGGTACCCGATGCCAATTGCGCTCGTCATAAGTGTAATCCCATTAATCTTACATTACCAATCCCTGAAAATTGGCTGAAACCCCAATCCTGGAAAGGATATCAAGATGAATATGGGTTAGGGATAGAAGGGACAGGAGCCAACCCATCTGTGAAACTCAAGATTCAGGTGATCAAACATAGTCTGAATCCTATCGAAAACTCTCTGTTTTACTCTTATTATCAGGAGTTTCAAAAATTACAAGATGTAGTCTTGCCCCCCAAAGCTCAAAATATGTTCCTGGCCCTAGCTGAAACTATTGCCAAAGAATTGATGGTCAAGAACTATTTTGTGTGTGGTGGAACCAACATGGGAGAGCAGTGGCCATGGGAGGTCAATTATACCTATGAGGTTAATTATACTTATGTAGCAGAGAGCCAGGCCAATTATACCTTTAAGCAAAAGGGAGAAGAAATATGGGCTATTACCACTAATCTAGTTGGAAATGTATGTTACCAGAGGAACCAAACCACAGATCGAACCATCAATGTGGGGTCTCTGCAGTGTCTAGGAGTATGGGAGAACCAGACTTGGTGGTCCGGGGGAAACATCTCTGAAACAGCAAGGTCCTTAGAAAGTGTAAGTAAAATGGATTTTCTGAAAAGACCTGAGGAACAGAAACCCTGGACAACCCCAGATGGGTTGTATTGGATTTGTGGCAGGTATGCGTATAATATCCTCCCTGCAAAGTGGTTTGGGTCATGCGTTCTGGGAGCAATAAGACCGAGTTTCTTCTTATTACCTCTCAAGCAACGACAGGTATTAGGAGTGCCAGTGTATGAAGAAATAGGGAACATTAGGGTGAAACGAGGGACAAAGGACATCCATAAAGGGGTCTGGAAGGATGCTGAGTGGCCGCCGGAAAGAATAATTTATTATTATGGACCGGCCATGTGGGTGGAGGACGGGACTTATGGATATTGAACCCCAATTTACTTATTAAATCGCTTAATCCGCTTGCAAGCTGTAGTAGAAATAATCACAAATGAAACTATATTGGCTATGACACATTTAGCTAAAGAAAGTGCACGCTCAAGAACATATATAATGCAAAATCGCTTGGCTCTGGATTATTTGCTTGCTAAGGAGGGAGGAGTATGTGGGAAATTTAATTTAACAAACTGCTGCGTCAAAATTGATGAGTGGAAAGGTGATCCAGGAGATAGCAGACTGAATGGTAAAAGTAGCCCATGTACCGGTCCAGACTTGGGAAGGATTCAGTATGGGGAACCTGTTTGGATCCTGGTTTCCTAAGCTCCCAGGGTTACAAGCCATAGTAGCACTCATTGGTATCATTGCAGTGGGATGTGTAATACTACCATGTGTTCTTCCTATATTCATCTGCACGATAACTAGCACTCTCTCCCTGATAGCCAAAAGGCAGGTTGCTGAACAAATGATGGTGTTAAGACAACAATATGACCCCTTGGGGCACCTGGAGGAATCTCCTGAAGAGGGATGGAAGACAGCAGACTTATTATTAACTGAGTTTGAGTCAAGGATGGAACAAGAAAAGGGGGGATTGTGAGAAGTGTTAATTAAAGTATCCATTTTTATGACTCAAATCTCATGTTGAAAGGGATGTCTTTGAAGTAAGGAAGTGCAGTACCAGGCACCAATTAAAAATGTTGACCAATCTTAGAATGCCTTTGAAGTGCCAGGAACTATTAAACTCTCTTGGAATGTCTTTGAAATGCCAGATACCAATTAGGGAAGTGCCTGCTATGAGCTAGGTACCATAAGGTAATAAATTGTAACTTGTATCCTGAAAGGTAGATTGTAAACTAAGCCATTTGCATAATGGGGGGGTAGTTTTAGGGTATAAGAGTAGAGCAAAAGCTATGTTTTGTGTTCCTCCCAGCTGCCAAGGGTGGAACCCATCTGCAGATGTGTATTCAATAAAGCTTTTTCCTTGGATCAACTTTGAATCCTGGTGGTCTTTTTGCGCTGCCACCTCACAGAGTTGAAAGTTGATATGGATAGTTGAGTGTCTAAGATGGAAATAAAACTGGGGTGTCAAACTCAAGGCCCGAGGGCCAGATCTGACCCATGGGGTACTTAAATCCGGCCCGTGAGGCTGGCCTGGAAATATCAACGGCCAGCCCGCAGTGCCTCTGGTGGCTAAACATGCAGGGGGCCCTGCGCTTCATTTTCACCCTCCATGTCCTCCTGCAGCACTCTGCTGGCTGAAACTGGGCCCCAAACCAGGCCAAAACCAGGCTCAAATGGCCCAAAAACTGGGCCCAAAAGACAGAAAATGGGTTGAAAACAGCCAAAAAAGGGCCAAAAATAGCCCCCCAAAAGGGCTTAAAAACAGGCCAAAAGTGGCTGGAAAAAGTCCCCAAAATGGGCCACATCGCCTGTTTTTGGCTGGTAGGGTGCGGCAGACAGCCATGGAAGGTGCAGGGAGGCCACACACAGACCTCTCGCATCTCATTTTGGCCAACAGGTGCTGCAAGAGGCATCTGTCCTGCCGCTGGCCCACAAAGATGAACTACAATGCTGATCTGGCCTGAAATAAAGCATTTCTTTATGTAAGAACAAACATCATGGCTAAGAAATGATTCAACAATGATTTGACTGTCATTAACCATCAGGCTGTTTGGACAAACCTGCTTAGAACTGCCCTCCAGCTTCTGTGCCAAACTATCCCAGCGGTGACTAATGTTTTGTAGCCACCCTTCCAGTTTTTGTGATAATCCTTTACTTTTTACTGCTGAGAGGACTTCCTGGCTGAGAGAATTCAGTTTATCTATTGATTGTCTCTTGATTTCCAATTCTCCTTTCAAGATCTATAAAAGTAACATAACAAAGAAAACGTATTAACCTGTCAGAAGTAATGGTACAAGTTAAAATTTTAAATGAAACAATTGTATTACTGCATCCAGAAATAAATATGCTGGTTATATTAATATAATCAGTAAATACACCACACAACCTGTAAAAATAAATTAGAATGGACACCTTATTATACAATATATAAAATGAGACGGTACTTTCCACAAACAAACAATACATGGTAACCTGGGACACAATCTGGAGAAAGGTATGCGTGGAATGTGCTTCTGGTCATAGCAACTGAACTGTTCCATTAGATCTCTCCCCCTTCCTTTTTATGGCAACTCAAGAGCAAGCCAGGAATGCTTTACGAGTTGACATCTAGAACAAAATTAAGCAATCTCAGTTGTTTTGGCCAACCATGAACTAGATGTAGTTTAGCCAATAATGAGGAATTCTAATTTTCTGCTCCACAACTTCTGTAAGAATAAGGCTGCTTATGTTATTCTAGAAGATTCTTATAACTTAATATTTGCCTTGGGGGTTTGCAAATATCTGTTTTGTTCTTCATACCTTTTAATAATATAAACTAATTCAGATATTTCATTCTTTTTTGGAATGTGGGATTCACACTTTCATCCTGGTTCAGAGGGACCCAATGAATTTAGAATAATGAACTGGAAATTAAGGTGTCGCACTTTGTGTAACAGCCTGGATCTTTTGAAGCTGAAAAATCAGGGGAAAACTGTAATTTCAGATTGTGAGGAATGTTGTTAGGATACCTGTACAAAAATTCAGTAAATTTGTGAAAACCCTTTCAGAAATTTCAAAGAAAAACAAAGTTTGTTGAGAATGTGTTATGGCATATGACAGGACATAAAATAACATTTCTTTGTTGGTTTTGCTGTATTTGGTATTATATTATACTTAGACTTATATACCGCTTCACAGTGCTTTACAGTCCTCTCTAATCAGTTTACAGAGTCAGCATATTGCCCCTATTAATCTGGGTCCTCATTTTACCAATCTCAGAAGGATGAAAGGCTGAGACAGTCTTGAGCCAGTGTGACTGAAACTGCCAAACTGCGGGCAGTTGGCCATCAGCAGAATTAGCCTGCAATACTGCATTCGAAACACTGCACCATCATGGCTCTTCTGAACATATTGTTCATCAAATGGTTACCCATAATTCTTGAGTGTCATTCAACACATGAATTTAATAAATCATCATCATCATCATCATCATCATCTTCATCACCACCACCACCACCACCACCATCATCATGGCTTTGCTATTTCTAGTTCTAAAATCATTTCTTCACCCCATTTCACAAACATACTGTGCTTTGCTAAGCATAAGCAAAGCAAAGCAAACTATTGAACATAATTGTCCCCTTCACGTTTCTGCACTATAATAAGCATTCCTATACCTCATTTTTGTGCTAGGCTTATTCTGTTTCTTTGTGATGTTTGTGTTAATAATGGATAACTAATAAATTAAGATGAAATTTTGAATGGTTAATGATATGATATGAATGATTAAAATATAAACATATTGAGTAGAGAAGATAGAGAATAAGTTGTATTTGTGATTATGGGTATGATTGATTTAAAATGTAGAATACCTATAACCACACTGTTCTCACAAAAATGTATTTAAATAGTTAAAAAATAAAAAACTTTTTTAAAAAGAAAGAAGGTAAAAGGTACTGTAATTTATGGTACAAAAGATAAATTATATACAGTATATAGAACTTACAGGATATATATTTGTATTATCTTATACTCCACTTTTTCTTTTTCTTTCTTTTTCTTCCTTTATGAATTTAAAACTTTCCATAACTGATAAGATTATGTATTAATATGGTGTAACTGATAGATATTATTTAATATTTTAAGTTGCTGGATTATTGTACTATTGATAAATGTGATATTAATTAAAGATAATAATTAGTTAACAATGGATTAACATCTTTATTATATTAAGTATTAATAATTTATCAACTGAAGATCATAATATATGGTAGAATATATTTAGTTATTTATTTATTGTATTACTAAATCTATCATAATAACCTATCAACTATAATTATATTATATAGTAGAATATATCTAGTTAGTCGTTTATTATATTATTAAATCTATGATATTTATTGTATTGTTTGGACAAAAGTAACTAGTTTAACTAGTTACTAGTTTAAGATAGTTATTGATATTAATATTTAGAAGTGGAGGAATAACGTATAGCTAATTAATTATAGTTATTATAATTTTAATATACTACAGAGGGTACCACAATAGCTACATAGCTAGAGGTGCTTCATAAGAGAATATACTGCATATTGTATGTTGTTTGTTATTACTTGACAACGGATATAATATAAGTCTAGACAAGCTAGGGATATATAGTATTTTGGAGTCAGCTATTCACAGTTCTGAAAATGACAACCACAACAACAATCACCAAGGCAGGAAAGAAGACAACATCAATGATGACTTCCCAATCTGGATAAAGGTCCAGAGTATGTTAGGTAGTGAAAAATCAGGATCGGCATCGAGTCTGCAGAATGTACAGGCAACATGCTACAGGAAATGATGATGAAAACACAAGAATCGATATAAAAAAATCATGAAGAAATAAAAAGTGAGATGGGTGAGGTGAAAGGAGACATACGTAAATTAGACAATAAGATAGGAAGTAAACAGGAAGCAATGGCCAGGAACCAACAGAAAATAAAAATGGTGGTAGTCAGGACAGACTAAATTGAAAAGAAGCTTGAAACAATAGAACAAAATTTAATGGTAGCAAAGAGTGATCTCGAAGAAGCATCTCGAAATGGAAAGTTCAGCATTTCTCTTGAGGTTTCAAAATATTATAGAAAGTAAGAAGGAAGATCACCCTAACCTCATGACAGAGTTGTTGACTAATGCCTTATTGAAGACCAAACAAGAAATGAGAAACAATATAGATGAAACGTACAGAATATTTACCAACTATGCATGGAGACACAAACTACCGAGGGAGGTACACGTAAGGTTTACAAGAAAAACAGAGGTGAAGTGTATGCAAGAACAAGAGATGAAGAACTAGAGGAAAGAAATAGTGACATTAAAGCAGGTTCCTAGAAGGATGAGAGAACAAAGAAGGAACTACAACTTTTTATCATCGCAATTAATTAAAAATAGGATACTGTTCAGGTGGCTGTTACCAGAAGGCATGCTGATTTCCTGGCAAGAATTTTTTTTTCTGAATTGATACACTTGACAAGGCACAAGAATTCTATGAACATTATCTAGCGTCTGATGAAGAACAAGATAGTAGAGAAGAAAGAGAGTAAAAGACAAGAGGAGCAACAACTGGAAGAAAAGGAACATGATCAGGAAGTGAAAGATTGGAAACGGAACATCAGGAAGAAGAAAGGATAAGGACAAGATCGCAAAGAGAGACAAGAGTAAAGAGAGGAATGAGAACCCTATGTAAGCAACAATACGGAACTGGAAATTAATCTACCTTCAATCAATATAAATGGGTTGAACTCTCTGGTTAAAAGGAAAAAAACATTAAAAAACTCCAAAAGCAGAATATGGCCATCATCCATTTGCAAGAGGTACATATCAAAAAACAATATGATAACATCTTAGAATCACCCAAATTAGGGAAATTACATCTTGCCTTGTTACATAAAGAGAAAAGGGGTATTGCTACTGCAATACTAGCTGAGGGCTGGTTGAGACTAAAGCAGATATTTGCAGATGAAAAAGGAAGAATCCTAATAATAGAAATAACAACGAACAAAAAATATTGTTAATAGTAATTTATGCACCAAACACAAATCAGAAAGAATTTTATAGTAGGTTCCATCAGAAAATTGGAAACAGGACAATGTATGTATTATTGGGGACTTTAACATGGTGGTAGACATAGAAAAAGACTATACAAGCAACAACAAAAACAAGAAAAAGAGAAAAACATTGCCAAATACCTTTCATAAAATGGCACAAGAATTAAATTTAAAAGACATGTGGAGAGAATTAAATATGCAGGAGCAACTATACATTTTTCTTGAACCCACATAATTCCTGGTCTAGGATAGATATGATGTGGATGGACCCAGAAGTAGGAAAAGACATTGAGGAAATAGAAATAATGCCAAATTCCTGGGCAGATCATAAAATTGAAATGGAAAGGGGAAAAAAGGAGAGGAAGGTGGACCTTAAATCAGAGAATGGTGAAAGATACAAACTATGTACAAATGTTGGAAAAAGAACTAAAACTATTTCTGAAAGACAACACGAATGCTCAAACAACATTACAAAACTTATGGGACACAACTAAAGCCTATATCCAAGGTTTAACGATAGCACAAAATTTTTTACTAATCAAGTAATTATGATGGATTTTGGAGGAAATTTTATAGGGATGATTGAAGCAATATATACTACCCAAATGGCAAGAATAATTTTAAATGGTGAATTGATTGAAAAATTTAATATATTTAAAGGACAGGGATGCCTACTATTGCCACTATTGGCGATATCCTAGCAGCAGAGATACTATTAACACAAATTAGGCAAAACCAGGAAATAAAAGGACTGAGAGTCAAAAAAGAAGAATACAAAACACAAGCTTTTGCAGATGACATGGTGTTCATTATAGAAGATCCCCTTGAAATAGGAAACACATTATTACAAGAAATAGAACAATTTGGTAAAGTCACTGATTTCTCTTAATTCTCTCCCAGATAGAAGGGTGTCTCTAACTTTGTGTCTCTGGAAATATGAACGCAGTATATTTTTCCCTTCCCACATGAACACATCAATAAAGATAAAACAAAGATATTAACCAAAAACCTTACTATACAACAGAAGAGCTGGAAAAGAAATTGGGGATCTAGGCAACAAAAAAGGTGAAATATCTTGGGGTTTGGCTAACGGCAAAGTGTTCATCTATAAAAGGAGATAATTATGGCAAGTTATTACAAAAAATACAAAAAGATTTGGATAATTGGGGGAAACTACAGCTGTCATTGATAGGAAGAATAGCCATGATAAAAATGAACATTCTGCCTAAATTACTATTTCTTTTTCAAATGATTCCAATAAAATTAGCAAAACAGTTTTTCGAAGAACTAAACAAAACAACGATAAAGTTTATTTGGCAGGGGAAAAAGGCCCAGATAAAATTGAAACTTCTGCAGGATAGTAGAAGTAAGGGAGGTTTTGGATTCTCAGATTGAGAACTTTATTATCAGGCCATTTAACATGGATTAAAGATTGGGTAAATTTGAAAATAAAAGAGTGTTAACAATAGAGGGGCATGACCTGCAGATTGTTTGGCATGCGTTCATGTGGGAATGGCATGCATTCATGTTTCCAGAGACACAAAGTTAGAGACACTCTACTGTTCTGTCTCACCTGTGACCACAAAGTGAGAGTCCAAATGTCCAAAGGAAAAAACACGAACAGACAATATCAGGAGCAATAGAGTTAACTTTCCTCTGGCTGAAGTCGTCGTTGGCAGCTTTCCCAGAAGCTGTCTGCAAATCCAGATAATGAGCAGCACTATAAATCAGAGCCAAATGGCAAACAGAAAACTTTTTCCAAACTGCGAACGTAAATAACAAAGTTTGACCCGAATGGGGATTCCAAACTAACATGCCTCCTCATATTCCTTGAAGGGGCATGTCAGTCTCTCTACTCGGTTCCTGATTTGACGTTTCCTTTCAATTTGTGCTTGACGTCTCAGCCTACATCTAGTCCTTACATCAACCCAACATTCATCGGCTTGATCATCACCCAAAGACTCCGGCACGTTCTGTCGGTCATCTGCTGACATCTGAGGCATAATTGATGAGGAAGCTTCTGGAGAGGACGGTGATTCCGACACTTCCTCATCCTCCTGGCTCACGTCTGCATCTCCCATTAAAGCAGGCTCAAATTCCAATGCCAAACCCTCCTCATCACTCGAACCTGTGTCTTCTGAAACATCAGACTCAAAGCGCACAGCAGGCTCAAACCTCCCAGTCACAATACTATCCCTCACTGCAGGGCCCTTCCCCCGAGTCTGACAATCCGATGTGGTTTTGATGGAAATTGTGCATGATATAGCCAGATAAGGTCCGGGACATGCACCTTGGATGCATCCTCCCAGGAACGAATCTCTGTTTCATTCTCCAGCCTCCCGACGAAGTACTGAAATCGTCCTTTCAGCCATCGTGAATCATGAATGCCAACCACCGTGGCATTCGACAACAAGCTCATCGCTGTGCCCAGATGGAGAACCCGTATCATCGGGAGAACAGAAAGTACATGATGGGGTGTCAGGTACCAAAAGGGAATGGTGGAAGACAGGATGAATGCGCATGGAGCGCGGTAGGGTGAGCCGATAAGCAACAGGATTGATGACCGCTTTGATAGGGAAGGGACCAATGAAGCGATGGTCTAACTTCTTAATTGGATGATTGACCCATAGATGCTTCACGGATAACCACACTCTGTCTCCCATAGCCAGAGGAGGCGTCGCCCGACGCGAACGATCCACAAACCTTTTGTAGTCCACCTTAGCCCGTTCCAATTGTTGTGAGACCAATTGGTGCACCGAATGCAGTTCCGATAAAAATTCTCACATCTCTGGAACCAGGGAATCCAAGATCGACAAAGGGAAAAACCTCAGATGGTAACCCACATTTGCGTAAAAAGGCGTCATGTGAGTGGAAGTGTGCTGAGAATTGTTAAAAGTAAACTCCACCAACGGAAGATAGGTCAGCCAGTCATTTTGTCGTTGATTAACAAAACATCTGAGGTATTGGGTGAGGATGCCAATTACTTTCTCAGTCCCGCCATCGGTTTCTGGATGGTGTGCCGACGCTAAACATACTTGCACCTGTAATGCATTCATTAAGCTCTTCCAGAATTGAGCGGTGAACTGGACACCGCGATCTGAAACAACTCTGTCCAGTAAGCCATGCAAATGGAATACATGTTGCAGAAAAAGCCGGGCAGTAACACGAGCCGATGGTAACCTTCTACATGGGATGAAATGGGCCATCTTGGTGAGCATGTCAACCACTACAAGTACCATCGTATAACCCGATGAAGAGGGCAAGTGTGTTAAAAAGTCCATGGAAATTGCCCCCCAAGGTCGGTTCGGAGTTGGTAGTGGTTGAAGAAGGCCAGGAGGTGCACCAAACGCAGCTTTTGTTTGCCGACATGGTACACAAGAGGCAACATAAGCAAAGACATCATGCTGGACTCGAGGCCACCAAAAAGTCCTTGTGACCAGATGAAGGGTTTTGAAGAACCCAACATGACCCGCAGCTAGGTTGTCATGACATTGGGTCATGATGAGGGCTCTAAGTGTCCTGGTGGGCACGTACAATCGACCCCGATGTCGTAGTAAACCCTCCTCCAGAGTCCATGGGGAGTCAGGCCCAATTTCCTCCATTCTCTGCTGCGACCAATCATCTAAGTGCTGCGCCTCTCGTACCTGAGCCCTCAAATCCACTGGTTCCTGGATAACGGCCAAAGATTCTGGTGGTAGCACCGTACGTGGAGGAAGAGGTTCTTCAGGACACAGATATTCCAGTTTGCGGGACAGGGCATCTGCTTTTTTATTTTGACCACTAGGGATGTACGTGACCGAAAAATTGAACCTAGCAAAGAACAACAACCATCGGATCTGTTGTTGGTTCAATTTCTGAGCAGTGGTCAAGTGCTCCAGATTACGATGATCCGTCTGAACTTCCACCTTGTGCCAAGCCCCCTCAAGGTGATGTCGCCAAATCTCAAATGCAGCCTTAATGGCCAGCAACTCTTTCTCCCAAATTGTATAATTACGCTTGGAAGTAGTAAGTTTCCGTGAATAATATGCACATGGAAAAAGAGGTGCGCCATCCGCTGGGGCTTGTAACAACACCGCCCCAATGGCCACATTGGATGCATCCGTCTCCACGACAAATGGACAATGGGGTCGGGATGCCTCAAGATCGGTTCCGCAACAAAGGCTTTCTTGATGGCCTCAAAGGCCTGTTGCTGTGGGGGCCCCCACTGGAATGGAACCTTCTTACGAAGGAGCTGGGTGATGGGATCCATCAGTTTAGCAAAACCCGGGATGAAGGACCTGTAATAATTAGCGAACCCCAAGAGACGTTGTACATCTTTCACTCAACGAGGGGGTTCCCAACTACACAGAGCCTCCACCTTGCGTGGGTCCATGACAATGCCTTTGGGAGAGATGATATGTCCCAAGAACTCTATGGAAATCTGGAAAAAGAGGCATTTCTCCAGTTTCGCATATAGTCTATGCTCCCGAAGACGTTGTAGTACCTGGCGAACTTGGCAAAAGTAGCTTTCCCTGGACTTAGAATAGATCAAAATGTTGTCCAGGTACACCACCACCAGCACATCCAGGGTTAGAGCTGGCTCCACATGCATCAACTCATCTTGAATTTCTTCTGCCAAACCCTCCTGAAAAGCATCCATGTGGGCTGTCTCATTCCAAGCAGAGTCCATGCAGAGCAGACGAAACTCTGCAATAAACTCTTGCAAAGGGCGTTTCCCCTGATGAATGTCCTTTAAACATCTGGCCACGGTTTGAGTTTTTATGGGGTCCTCATACATAGAATGTAAATGGTGCCAAAAGCCCTGATAGTCATTCAATAAAGGACTATTTTGCACCAACAAAGGAGTGGCCCATCTTGCAGCCGAACCCGACAAGAGACTGATAACAAACCCCACCCGAGCCCAGTCATCAGGGAAATCTTCTGGCTGTAAGGACATAAATAGTTGACACTGCCCCATAAAAGCTGGGAACATTTCAGGCTGTCCAGAGAATTTATCCGGCACAGCTACCGGGCATTTCCTACGGGGAGGTGCAGGAGGAGTAACAGGAGCTTGCATCAGCGTAAGATGGTTAATCAGCTGGGTGACTTGTTTCTGCAATACCTGGTTATCCTGCAGAAGTTGATTAATCTGCAGCTGCTGCTGCTCTAGCTGTGTTTTTGTCCATCTTGGTTAGAAGATGGGATGAGGGTTCGGGTCAAAAATTGTTCTGTCTCACCTGTGACCACAAGGTGAGAGTCCAAATGTCCAAAGGAAAAAACATGAACAGACAATATCAGGAACAACAGAGTTAACTTTCCTCTGTAGTCATCATTGGCAGCTTTCCCAGAAGCTGTATACAAACCCAGATAACGAGCAGCACGATAAATCAAATCCGAAAGGCAAACAGAAGGCTTCTTCCAAACTGCGAACGTAAATAACAAAGTTTGACCTGAATGAGGATTCCAAGCTAACACGCCTCCTTATATTCCTTGAAGGAACGTGTCAGTCTCTCTACTCAGTCCCTGATTTGACGTTTCCTTTCCATTTGTGCTTGACGTCTCAGCCTACGTCTAGTCCTTACATCAACCCAACATTCATCAGCTTGATCATCACCCAAGGGCTCTGGCCAAACCCTCCTCATCACTCGAACCTGTGTCTTCTGACACATCAGACTCAAAGCGCACAGCAGGCTCAAACCTCCCAGTCACCCTACTATCTGTCTGGGAAAGAATTAAGAGAAATCATTATATGAAGATTCTAATTTGGCTATCCACCATGGAGGCAATGGTGTAACCAATTATCCTAGATCTAAATAAAATAGTGAGATGTAAAGAATTATTGGATGAACAAGGAGAATTTAAATCAAATCAAGAATTGAAGGTACAAGGAATAAAGATAGACTGGTGGCCATATTTACAAATCCGAACAAGGTATAAGAAAAATATAGAAGAATACGGAATTTACAAAGATCAGCAGGAATTAGATAAAATATTGCAGGGGACAGAGGAAAAATTTATTACTAAAATGCATAATTATCTCTTAAGATTCCGAATGGAAGAAGAAATAGTAAAAGAGACCATGATAATTTGGGTGAAAAAATTTGGTTATAGCATCAATTCGGAAAATTGGGAAAAATTATGGGAAGTAAATTACAAATTAACATTATCAGCAACCTATAAAGAGAACTTGTACAAAATGTTCTATCGTTGGCACTTACCTCCGGCAAGGTTGGCTAAGATGTTCCCTAACAGATCGGCAAATTGTTGGAAATGTAATTACGAACAGGGAACTTTTTCCCATATTGGTAGACCTGCCCTAAAGCCAAAAATTATTGGCTTAAAATTAAGAATTGGCTTGAAGAAATCACAAAACAGAAAAATGAATTGAAACTAGAGATATTCCTAACAGGCATATAAAGAGATAAAATTGGCAAAAAAAAATCAATATATTATATTACATATAATAACTGCGGCAAGAATTGCCTATGCCCAAAATTGGAAATGTGATAATACTCCTTCCGAAACCATGATACTATAAAAAAGATTCCAGAATGCACAGAAATAGACAGGCTTTCAATTGGAAATGAAAGAGAGGGAAGAAACAGAGTATCATGAAATTTGGAACCCATGGTAGAACTGGCTAGAAAGTAGACGTAGATAAATGAAAGAAAGGTTATGGTAAGATGAAATAATACTGTGTATAACTATGTAAATAAACATGTAAATATATGAATATATGCTATAAATTGAATGTAAAAATAATTGTAATGATATTTAGTAATAAGTTACACATTTAGGAATATGTCAATGTGAGTGAACACTGTTATTAACATATTGTAATGAATGGAAATATGTTTTTAATTGTAAAATTTGACTAATAAAGATTTTTTAATTTTTTAAAAAAATGGTGGCCATCTGTCAGCATAACCTTAAGCATATGTTGCTTTCATTAATCTTACTTAATGCTATGACATGAAAAATTTTTGATAACATAAAATGTACATTTATCCATATAAATCTTCAAAAGTTTTACATCAGCACAAGCCCCATAAAGCATAAAAGTCCCATCAAACATCAGGTGGCAGTTTACAAACATTGTCTCTGGACTACTCAAATGAATTTTAACAAAGAAAGAAAAACCAAATGGTTTACTTGGACTTAAAAATATATTCCCTGAAGTTTATATGTTTAGATTGTACTGTGTGCCAACACTTTTACATTTGTTTGTAACAAAATTGTCAAGGTGTTTTAAAGATCTGGAACCATATCAAAAAAAGTTTAATGTAGCACAAATGTTTAGCCGATAACAATGTTTTATTACATTTGCTTTCTTCTTCTGTTACCTTAACCATTTCTGCATTTTCCTCTATATTCTGTATTTTAGTGCATATATCCAACATTCTGTCTCACATCTCATTCATGGCTCGAATGTCCATCTTTATTTCTTTACATATGTCACTCATCTTTATATTGCTTATTATTCCAATTGTCCAGTATTCAGTAAATTTTATTTCAACCAGTGATTCTTTTTTGTTTTTAAAATATCAATGTCCTCAGATCTTTATTTTTCCAGCATTAATCAGTCCAAATCACCAATAATTCCAGAGGTAATATCCTTTTGTATCCTTACTCTTTAATTATGATATATTTCAGCTTCCAGGGGTCTTATTATAATGTCTTTCTTTTATTCCTTTTTACTTTCTTCTTTTGATGAAATTATTAGTTTGAAAGGATCTACAGGAATTTTCTATCATCAACAAGTGGCGCTTTTAGTCCAGTTTCACAGCCAAGCTTTTTCCATTCTTTTTTATTTAGCTTCACCAATTTTAAAAATCAAATATTCTTTCTCTTTAGAACATTTCCAGCATTCAAATTAGTGCTTTTCAATGCCAAATCCTGTACGTTCGTCAATTCCAAATTAGTGTTCTTCCAAATTAATTCATTTTAAAAGTTTCAGTTTAAAAAAAAAACTTTTAGCATTTCCCAATTGTTCTTCTATTTCCCAGCCACTGCTAGTACAATTCTTTGATCTTCTCTATTATAGTTTTTTGGGGAAAATAAAATTTTCCAAACACCTTCCCAATCTCCACTCCAGTGCTGCACTTAGATGTTTCACGGTTGTCCCAACTTTGTAGCGGCCATCTTGGCTGTTCTTCTCTCCATTGTGGCATAGAGAGCAAGCTCAGGGTTTCCATGGGGGAGTTGCATTCTCCCCTAGAACCTCACTGAGCACCTCTCCTTAGCTTCACCACCCCTCCAAGGTGGCTTTTGGCTCTGTCCGGAGCCCACAAATGGCGAGAAGCCAGCACAGGAATGGAGACCTCTGTTTGCTGCTTCTGGTCCCGTCATGACGTCAGCTGGAAGTCACCTTTTACCTTCTTACACCAAAATTCTATTGTCTAAATCTTATACAATTAGTCCCTTTTCCATGTCTTTGATTTTGTATTTTATATATTTAAATAGTTCTCCAATAATTAGGGATATTTAAGGTACTTGATATTATTTATAAGTTCACAGTTAAATCACCTTCATTCAAAATGTCTTCTTCTTTCTATTAAGCATAGTCACTGTTCCAGCCCCATGTCCTTTTTACTTCCTTCAGTACTTCTCCACTTCTCCATCACTCTAAATGACTCCTTGTAAATTTTCTCTTTACAAACCACATTCACAGCAAGAAAACAAACCACCCATTCAGTCCAAGTATTTAATCAATCTATCTTTAAATATATTCCAGCCGATACACACTCTGATTTCAAACTCTAGTCACTCCTTCCTCTCCGGCTGTCAATATTAATGTTAATAGCTGTTTTTTATTCTCCACTCCCACCGCTAAATCACCAAATTTTTCTTCACTTGTCAATTGATCTTGTAGGTCATTAAGTCTCTGAGATTTCAGTACCATTTTGGGTCTCCAATTTTGACATATTTTAAAGAACATTAAATTTGTACTCAGCGTGTGAGACAATAGGGATCTTAGTAGCAATTTTAAACCAAGAGTCTCATACCTGTTAATTAATCTGAACAATCAGATGGCCAAAAACTTTAAAATATATATTTCTGTTTTATCACAAGAAAAAGCCTGAGACATGTTGATGTCTAATTATACATTATCCCAAAAAAGTGCCATATTAAAAACCATATTAATTTGAAAGCTTTTCTATATATTCATCACTACCGTGGTTGCTTTTATTTATATCCAACACTCACAGTGGCCTCTTCTCTTTATGTCTGTATGATAGTTTTTCTTTCAGCTGCTGTGATGACCCAGGGTGTGGCACAAAGGCAACACAGTCAAATAAGCAAAAAATGTCCCTTTAATACCTCCAACGTTGCCCCCAATGTCCAGGTTACCTTCAGCTGGAGAAAAAATTCCCCAAGAATAGTCTTTAAGTGGAGGAAATTCAGTCCAAAAACAAACTACACACAAACTGTAAATAAAAATCCATACAAACCACACTGCAGTAATTAACTTGACAGGGAAAGAGAAGGAATTGTAGACTTGAAAGGCCAGCAAAACACACCATTGGGAAGACACCAGGAACCCAGATAAGCCTCGACGATACCAGATAATTCACGATTTGCTCCTAACAAGTTTGCTGTGCACAGCTTCCCTTTTTAAACTCTGTGTTCCCAGCTGCAGTTAATAAAGGGAATCAGGGCCCTTTCCTCCCCCATAAACCACACAACTCACATTGATCCCTTCTCCGTTCCTCCCTGCATGCCCTAGGATGAAGAGAGAGTGGGCCTGGGTCTTCCTCTGAATTCCCTCTCCCTTGCTCTATTTCTCCCCTGCTCTGCCCAGCCGGCCTTTGCCCTCCCCCAGTTTCTTCCACAGCCAACGGAGCCACACTCCCACTCCCTGTCAGCTGCTCAGTCTCTCCCTCTGAATCAGATTCCGACAGGGCATGACAACTGCTTTGATGCCAATAGAGATGGATGTGACATTCAAACATTAAAATAAAAAAGAGCTTAGTTTTTTAATGTTTGAGCTGGTTTTATTTCAGGGTATATTTTATTGCATAGCCACTGTTATTTTCAGGGAAGTGGGCAACATTCAATGTAGGGAGATAACTCAAATCTAAATTTCATTTTTAAAAACACAAAACCATACCTATTCATGGCTTTGGTTGTTATATCTCTTCAAGTAGGAATAGGATCTGTGAGTAGGAATCAGAAATGGCGACACCAACAGACTTCTTATTCTCTTAGTTCTAGGCAAATTACTTGGAACATAATCAATATTAATTACCTGCTAACCGAATTTATTGCAATTTTTTGCAATTTTAGCACTTTCAGTAATAGGACATGTAATATATTAATTTTAGCATAAGGTTATATAAGGCCTGAAACATTATAGTACACTTTTTAATTATTTTGGCTTCCAACTGCTGTTCATCATTGTCTGATATGAGAATGGCCCGTGACTCAACATTAATTACTTGTTCAATAAAGTCAAACTGAGGCTTTCAGAATCTCAATAACAAATGTAGTACTAGATATATAGTCCCTTTATTATATTTTTCTGGTATGATACCCAGCAGAAATATTTCTGGTTTAAATCCATATGTTCCTATATCATTTTTTTACCCAAATATGTATGGCATGCTTTTGTCCACCACATGTGGTAGTACGAGCCTGGAATCTGATTACGCTTCCAACATTTAGCAGACATATCTTTAAACATCTTGGCTAATCTTGCTGGTAGAAGTGCCATTTGTAAAACATTTTATATAAGTTTTCTTTGTATGCAGTAGACATTTTTAATTTATAATTTCGATCCCACAACTTCTACCATTGATTCAATTCTATAGAATAACCAAAGTTTTTAGCCCACACTATCATTGTTTCCTTTACTTGCTCTTCTTTCAGTCTAACAATCAATAGGTAGGTATAATTTTTTAAAATTAATTTCTCCTTAGTTCCTGTTAGAATCTGGTCCAATTCTGTTGCTTCTTTATAAAAACCATATATTTTAGCATCTTTTTCATATCTTGGTTGTATTTATATCTGTGGTCACCATGCTAAATCTATCCCTTGACTATTCGGTTCCTGTTTCCCTTTCTCATTCAAAGTATCTTTATATCTTATTATTTTTTCCATATCAACCACATTTGGATGTATCAACACCTCCATCATGGAGAGCCAGACTGGTATTTTCAATTAGTGTTTTTCCTTAATTTTTATCCATACTGAAAACAGAGCATTTCTAATGTAGTGTCCTTGGAAATAATTGTGTATTTTATTTTCCCCATGCCATAGAAAGGTGTGCCACCACAATTGCAAGTCGTGACCCTCCAAAGTTAATGATTGTCTAGATCTCAAGTTTATCCATTCTTTTAGCCACATAAGTGCAGATGTCGTATTATAACTTCTAATCTGGCAGCCCAAAGCCTCATCCATTATTAGAGTCTTGTAACAGTTTCAGATTTATTCTTGCTTTTTTACCTTGTCAAATAAAGTTTGATAATAATCTGTTTAATTCCTTGAAGTATTTCCAGTTTTATTGGAATTATTTGGAACAGTAATCTTGGTAGAGTATTCAAAAGAGAAGCCTCTTGACATTTGTGTCCTAACATCTAACACAAGTAATGTGATATCATGGCACATGTTTCATCACTTTTCTCTCTAAGTGGTTTACAGACTGAGCATATTGCTCCCAACAAGCTGGGTCCTCATTTTACCGACCTCAGAAGGTTGGTGTCAGCTTTGGAATCTTTATTCATCACTGCCACATAGCTTGAGAAAGTGGGAGGGGGGAATTTTTATTGAGTAGCTCTAAGTAGACAAAATAGAATTATTTTGTTAGCTCAAGGTCATAGAGTTTGGTGAAGATTCAAAAAGGAACTTACTTTGGGATTGGTTCGTGTGATGTGATGATGAGAGAAAAGGGGGTGGTTTGTAGTTTGGGACATTGTGGGAAGTCTGGGAAACTTTTAGTTTTGAAATTCCACAGATGTGCCAGGTGCTATTCTAATAGAGGTACTTTAAAGATTATGCTTGTGTCATAGTTACTGATTGGAATGGAGGTTCCCTGGAATGCTGACATTAATGATTTCTTCCCACGGCTGTGTTGGTTCAGCTACTTGTTGGAGGAGGCCAGGGGTTTTCCTAGTTCTGTGTTTCATTGTGGCACAAATTGAGCAGCTTTTCACATAGTCCTCGACATCAGGTTTCATTTTTGGCCACCAGAACTGTCTGGATTCTCAAATTGGAATCTCAACAAATCAATAAACACATTGACATCCTGTAGCTCTGGGGCCTATCCAAAGGGCAATTGAGCCACCCAGTCAGAAGCATCCCCCTCATTCATTCCATCTGTTATTGCAGTGACCAGATCGTGCTCTGTTGCATATTGGCCTCCAAATTGGCCTATGTGAGACCAGATTCAAGTGAGGAAATAAGCAAAATGTTCATGTCGTCCTTCAAAAGTGCCCTTGAACAGCATCAGGTCTGGTCTGGGGGATGCAGGGAGGTGGTATCGCCCTGGCAACCACAGGCTGAGATGGAATAAATGGAGCCTGGCAAGGTTCTACTTTGGAGGAGTATTCTGAAGCCTGGCTGGGTTGAGGCTCTCTGGAAGAAGGGCCTCTGCATGGTTGCTCCAAGAGGGGGTTGATTAGAGGCCAGTTGTTGCCTTATTCCCTGCGTGGGGAAAGGGGGAGTGGCTGCTGCCTGCTGCCTGTGCAGATTCCTTTGTTGGGAAGGGATTGCTGATTCTCTTCGGGGCCAGGGCATTGCCAGCACTGGCATCCACTGGCACTGGACCCACCCTTGGCCAGGATAAAATTCCCACCCTGGGGGGATACTCTCTGCAGGAGGTAATCTCCTTTCTGGTTGGGGAGTGGGGGACTGGGAGTTCATAACATACCAGTTGTAGTCTGTGTCTCCCGTCTCTCCCTTGAAATTCGATCCTGCCAGGCTGGGCTGCTTTGCTGGCCATCTCCAACTGATACTGGTGTGAATTCCCCTTCCCTCCTTAAACTGGGGAAGGTAAAAGTGGTCTGCATTATGCTCCAGCTTGGTTGAAGAGTTTGTGGCTTTGAGACATAACTTTCCACCTTTAGCAGGTGAAGCTGTTCTGAGATTTCTGCCAACGATTGGCTTTGGGATGTAATCCCCTGGTTGCTGTCTTGGGAGGCATCTGATGCAATTGAGGCTCCACACCTCCAATTTGCCTCCCTTGCAGTATGTAGAGGGCTTGAGAAAGAGATTTGTTCCAGCAGTTTTTCTTCTGGCCCCATCTGACAACTCCCCCACGAGTCTGATCCTTTGGGCCAAGCTCCTAAATCTTGTCTCCCTTCTGCATGCCTCAATGCCTGCATCACCTCCTCTGAAGGGAGGCTGGGGGATTCAGCTAATCTTCGGGAACCCCCCCCCCAAGCCCCTTCTGTCTCACCTTCCATCTTTGCTGATTCTTCATACTGATCCATTCCTGGAATCAGTCCTGGGGTTCAGCAACCCCTAATATCTCCCGTCTTAGGAGTGCTGGTAGTTGTTAGAATTTCAAAATAATGTCAGCATTCCAGGGAACCTCCATTCCAATGAGTAACTCTGACACACACATAATCTCAAAAGTACCTTTATTAGAATAGCACCAGGCACATCTGTGGAATTTCAAAACTAAGTTTCCCGGACTTCCCACAATGTCCCAAACTACAAACCATCCTCTTTTCTCTCATCATCACATCACATGAACCAATCCCAAAGTAAGTTCCTTTTTGTATCTTCACCACACTCTATGACCTTGAGCTAACAAAAGAATTCTATTTTGTCTACCTAGAGCTACTCAATAAAAATCAGCCCCCTCCCACTTTCTCAAGCTACATGGCAGCGATGAATGATTCCAAAGCTGACAGGTGGAAGGTTGAGTCAACCTTGAGCTAGTGAGACCCAAATTACCAAACTGCTGGCAGCCAGTAATCAGCAGAAGTAGCCTGCAGTAATGCCAGTGATGGGATTCAAATAATTTAACAACCAGTCCTCTGCCCTAATGACCAGCTGGGTGGGCATGGCTGAGTGGTCATGTGACTGAGTGGATGTGGCCAACTTCACTAACCCTAATCCTAACCCTTAGGAAATTTCTCCTTAGTCCAACTCACAATAAAATAGGCACAATAGTACTGTTCCAATTTTTAGAATAGAATAGAATAACAGAGTTGGAAAGGACCTTGGAGGTCTTCTAGTCCAACCCCCTCCTTAGACAGGAAACCCTACACCACTTCAGACAAATGGTTATCCAATCTCTTCTTAAAAACTTCCAGTGTTGGAGTATTTACAACTTCTGGAGGCAAGTTGTTCCACTGATTAATTGTTCTAACTGTCAGGAAATTTGAGGGGCTCTTACAAAAATGAGGGAGTCAATCTATTTTCCAAAGTACCAAAAGGTACAACAAGAAATAATGGATAGAAACTAACCAAAGAGAGAAACAACTTAGGACTAAGGAGAAATTTCCTAAAATTTGACCAATCAACCAATGGGAATAGCTTGCCTTCAGAAGTTGTGGGTGTTCCATCTCTAGAGGCTTTCAAACAGAGTGAGGGAAGTACTCCTAAAAGGACAATGCCAGGGACCACTAAAACGATGCAAAAAACCTAAAACAGCCATTCCCCCCCACTTTTTTTAAAAAAAAAAGTCAACTCCAAAGCAAATGTAGCAGCTGAGAGGGAAACTAAGAGGGCCACTCATGCTAATTGAAAGCCTGGGCGTGCTGCCAAAAGCCATTAACCCAACTCTATTATTCTATGTTCTCTATGTTCTAAATTGGGTGCTTCATAGCAGAAGCAATACAACTGGCTGGACCACACATGCATTACATTCATGGCCTGTATGATCAAGCTGCATCATTGTCCCCTTTTGTATCTTTTCCCCCCAGGAAGAAACAAGAAGTAGCCAACACTACAGCAGCTATCAAAAGTCTTGGGGAACTCCAGGGAGTATCAGCTGATCACAGAAGTGTTGCTTAATTATCTTTATAATGAAAATGTTTGTAATATTGACCTTCCTGAAGGGAAGAGGTTAATCCCATCCCTAGATGGGTGATTGATGGGTTTCTCTGCCCTAATCCTGTCAGTTTCTGTTATTTTATTGACTTTATTTAAGATGTGTCAGCTGCATTCCAGCTGTAACTGTAACTGTTCTTGGCTGTCTGGCCAAAGCTATTAACTGAAGGGAGAGGGGAAAAAAAACCTTTCATGCACTTTATTTTTAGCTGGTTCTCCAAACTGCATAAGCAATTAACTGTTCGGGTGAACCATTGAGAACCAGCTGAATCCCACCACTGAGTACTGCATTCTAACCACTGCACCACCGCGGCTCTTATGTGATACAAATGTTGAAAAGTGGGAAGAAAAATGAGGATTACACACACACACACACAAAAACAACATACGGCCAATTTTTGTAGATTTTCCAACATTTCTTTCTGGTCTTTGAAATCGGTAGTATGGATAGTGGTCACAAATTCTTCCTTTTCAGTAAACCATATATCCAAAAGACCCTAAAATTAAAAAAAAATAATTAGAAGGACTGCATATTAAACTTTATAAAGCAAAGAGTAAATAGATATACCTAACCTGTTCTTCAATAAATTGCAACCATTTTCGAAGAACATCTTGCAGAATAAACCAACGATCCTCTGTCCATCTACATATTGTTGCCCAACGGTTTCCTAAAAGCTAAAATAATGACATTAACATTTAGAAGTTAATAACTATTTTACACTTCATTTATGCAAGACTTGGTATTTTTATTTAGCCTTTAATACTGTTACAATCTTTCAATTAATATTTTATGGCTACATTATTGTGGTTGGTCATACAATCAGCCAGATATTTTGGCTGGATACAGCATTTTTATTTACCCACTGGGTCCTTTCCAAGGCCCTGGGATAAACAGATGTTGTTTGATGGTGTTAAAGCTTCCATCACCTCAGTCACTAGGGGAGACGCGCAACTTTCTCCGCCCCGAGACACTGACCCAGCCTGGCTGCAGCCAATGCCCTGCATTGTAATGGGTTCCAGGAGGAGAAGGGTACATCCAGGAGGAGAAGGGTACATCATGAAGCATGCTAAATTTAAGTGTGCTGCACAAAGCACTGCAAGAGCAGCAAGCAGACCATGGAGGCGGCAAAAAGAATATGGGGAGACGCATGTCTTTCTCTCTGCCCTAAGACACTGACGCCACTGCTCTTGCTACCTCAATGGCCTGCTTGCTGCCCTTACAGTGCCTTGCGCAGCACACTTAAATTTAGCACACTTCACGATGGGGGAGACGACATCCCCTCCTCCTCCTGGAGCCCATAACGACATGGAGCATTGGTGGCAGCCAGGCCGGGTCAGTGTCTCAGGGTGGAGAGGAATTTGTGCATCTTCCTGAGTAGCCGAGGCATGAGCAGCACCAACAAGGGTCGAAAGAAGAAGCAAGTAGAGGAGCAGTTCACTCCTGTATTCGAACATGGAGTGAGTCCCATTCACCACTGTCACCTTTCTCAGGCGAGGAGTGAGTGGGAGGGGAGGGTGAGACCAGCCACTGGTGGGGTCAGCTGACAGGAAGCCACAGCAGGGGGATGAAATAACTTCATTGATCCAGGAACCTGAAATGACTCTTGATTTATATCATA
This sequence comes from Pseudonaja textilis, assembly GCF_900518735.1. Next base: position 512,751 of record NW_020769390.1, on the reverse strand, counting down.
TGGTAAAATGCACCCAAAGGAGAAGAAAGAACAACATCAGCAAAAAAGAACACCCCAACCTTCACCTGTTTTGGGAAATGGTTCAAGAGGGAACATACACACACATGAGAGAGAGAGAGAGAAAGAAAGAGATGAGAGAGAGAGAGAAATGAAAGAGAGGGAGAAAGAGGGAGAGATGAGAGAGAAAGAGAGAGAAATGAGAGAGAGATGAGACGGATAGAGAGGGAGAAAGAGAGAAAGAGAAGAGAGGGAGAGAAGAGAAAGACAAAGAGAGAGAGATGAGAGAGAGAGAGAGAGAGATGAAAAAGCGGGAGAAAGAGAGAGAGAGAGAGAGAGAAAGAGAGAGACAGAGACAGAGAAATACCTGTTTCCCAGAGAAAATAGAGAAAAGAAAATACCAGAGCCACAAAACCTGGGTAGGCATGGCTGGGGGTGGGGGTGGGGTGTCATGTGACTTGGTGGGAGTGAGTGATGTCGAGCTGGCCACGCCCACCCAGGTTTTGTGGCTCCCAGTGTTTTCATTTCTGTGGGAAATGGGTCCAAATAGCTCTGTTTGCAGATCCCTGATCCTAGCTAAATGTACCCATCTGAAAAAAAAAAAAGAGAAGCAGTGTTGGATCTGGTTATAAAATGAATGGGACACTAGTAGGGGGAAAAAAAACCCTGGTAAAATCTAATTATTTGTAGAATAGAAAGCATAAAGAGAGAAAGCAATATGGATGAAAACATGGACATATTAATGCAGTCAAGAGGACTGTTTTGTGCTTTCCTTTTAAAAAAGTATACACTTGAGACAATTCTAATTTAGACAATTCCTGAAGGAAATACAACTATTAGTTGTTAAGATTTTTTTCCTAGAATAATAATTTTTATATTTATTAGTGTATCTTACATAACCTGTCAGTGACAAACATAAAATATTTTGAATTCTTTAAAACTGTCCTCAATTATTCTAGCAATCAGCAGCAAGTCAAATGATACAAAATCAGATTAACACTTGATTTGATATAACAGTTTTCTATTTTCTTGTTAAAAGAACTTCTACCACACAAAAACAAAATAAAAAAGAGTATCTGAAATATAGCATGACTTAGAAGCAAGTATAGTACTGTGAAAAACCAGGTATCAACAATTTAATAAGATGCAAATACTGAAGGTACAATGATCAAGAGACTATAGAAATTACCATTTTGAGTAGAAAATGTTAATTATAAGTTAAAAAACACTGTTTCCTATAACAGCTTCAAAATTAGCTATCAAAATGAAAGCAATGCTTCACTAATTGTATTCATTATTCTTACAATGTGGACTTATATTAATGGCAACACACACCCATTTTCACAGACAAATCTGACATTATGATAAACTCAGGGGTGGGATTCAAATTTTGTAATAACTGGTTCTCTGGGAGTGGCTAGGTGGCCATGGTCATGTGACTGGGTGGGGTGAGGCTTCTTCCTTTTTTGCAGCATCTCCCCCCATTTGGGGGACCTTCTGGGCCTCAGGGAAGCCTCCTGGGGGGGGCGCTTTTGCTGTCAGAAGGCTTCCCTGGGGCTCAGGAATAAAAAAAACAAGCTAGGAGGGGGAGTGCAGCACCTCCCCAATCTCCATTTTCGGGCCTTCTAGGCCTCCAGGAAGCTCTCAGGAAGCTTCTCTGGGGCCCAGGAAGGCAAAAAAATGGAGGGGCGGGGGGAGCTGCGCCCCCTCTCCATTTTTTGTCTACCTGGGCCTCAGGGAAATTTCCTGGGTGAAACAATCAGTAAGTGAGGGGAATCCTGGCACAGCTGATCATAGGGACAGCTGATCGTCAGGAGGGGGGGGGAAGAAATACTGTCATGCCCTTATTAGAGTTGGACTCTGAGAGAGAGAAGTAACAGCTGACAGGAAGTGGAGGTGTGGCTCGGGAGATTGTGGAGGAGTCTGGGGAAGGGCAGAGGCCGGCTGGACAGTCAGAGGAAGAACCAGGCCCATCCCCTCTTCATCCTAGGACACACAGGGAGGAACGGAGAAGGAAATAACTTGGCTTACAAGAGAGGAAGCAGCCACGATCCCCCTCATTGGTTGCAGCTGGGGAGAATAGTATATAAGAAAGACGGTTAAAACACAGCATTGCCAGAAGCAAAGTGTGTTTTATTTTGGGCTGAAGTTATCTTGGTTGGCGTCCTTCCAACAGACTGTGCCTTGTTATCTCCTTGAAGTTGGTAATTACTTATCCTAGTCCATTGTGGAATTTCCTTCATTGTAGTTTGTTTGGGGTTTTTTATTTCACCTTTATCTGCTCATTAAGTTCGGACTGTATTGCTTTCTTTTGACTATTTTTGAATAAGTTTTCTTTCCAACTGAGAATTATTGAACAGTGGGGCCAATCTGATGGCATTAAAGGACATTTGTTTACATTTTGGATTTTATTACGTTTGTGTTACACTCCGGCTCATCACAAATATCTTAAGTGACTAGGCAGTGAAGAACACAGTCAGCGATGTCAGGCATGCGTGCAATGTTGCGCATGCTCGATAAGGACTGACTGGGGAGAGAGGGGCAGGTGGAGAGGGGCGGGGCCAACCAAGGGCACGATTTGCCGAATTGCTGAACTGTGCAGACTCATAATAACCAGTTCTATAGAATCCCACCCCTGGATAAACTATAGCCAATTATTGTTCCACTATAATTCCAAGTTCACTGAAATTACCATAGCAATACTGTACATTCAAGTGATTTTCCTACTGTGCATATTTTTAAATTTGACTGTAATGTCAATTACATTTTTGGTGGGGGGAGATCTTCTTAGTAAAATTGTATGGAAAGAACAAGTGAAAAATAAAAGTGCACAGGAATACATGAAAGGTAATATTTGCCAATTCAGATTTAGTAAGTAAAATACTTGTTCTTCCTGGCCATTAATTATACATTCATTCATTTGAGTATCACTGAATTGTGTTGAAATAAAGGTGGCACATGTCTGACACTTTTCTCCTGAATAGTAGCAGGGTTGATAGTTCTTTATGGAATGTAAACTAACATTAGAGTGACCAATTCAGTTTTAAACAATATTAACAATTTTACTTTTCATTTATTGTAGAATTATATACTTTCAATATTACTTAGATGTAGGAAAATATGCATGGAATCATATAGCAATCTTAATTTAGTAATTACCTGAAGTTGTTGTTCTAATGCAATTGTAGCCCTATCTCCACTAGCTTCATCTACTACAACTACCATATGAGTAAGTGAATTAACCTTGACTTGTTCCTGTTCTAAGTCTTCTTGAAGAATCTATAATAAAAAAAGAAAAAAAACTGTTAAAAAATAAACACAAGGACAGCTTGTTTTGCTTTTCATGAACAGAGTTATTTAGAAACATAAGAACAGGCATTAATTATTAGTTACAACCAGTGGTGGGATTCAAGATTTTTTTTTACTACCGGTTCTGTGCGCGTGGCTTGGTGGGTATGGCAGGGGAAGGATACTATAAAATCTCCAGGCAGAGGTGGTATTTGCCAGTTCTCCAAACTACTCAAAATTTCTGCTACCGGTTCTGCAGAACTGGTCAGAACCTCCTGAATATTATCTCTGGTTACAACATACAGTGAAACATAGTTTGTATAATTTATATTACATTAAACATAGATACATTTCTAACTAAAATTACAAATCACAAATGTGATATTCAAAAAAACTATTAAATCATGAATCCACTTCTTAAAAAGTCTTATTATTCTTTTCCTCAATTTTTAAGAGATGAAAACCTATCACATGTGCCAGAAATAAGCCTCACCAAAGGCAGGAAAAATTCTGAGAAAACAAGTATAAGATTGAAGTTTTTAAAATTTACAATAATAAATTTTTGCTATGAGACATAATTTTAGTTGCATTCTTTTTGGTATAACTATATAGTATCCTTATTTATTATTCATTTTCTATGCAGCATCTAGATGTGAACAGTCTCTTTGAATGTGTTTTACATTTATGGTTATTTTAAGAGTTAAATTATTACAAGCATAAATGACTCGATAAAATATATATTTCTAGAGGACTGTTTAAAAATTGTGTTATTCTCTATACATTTTAAGGAGTGATATTTCAAAAGTGTAGTACTGAAGAATTATGTATGCGTGCATCTATCTATCTATCTATCTATCTATCTATCTATCTATCTATCTATCTATCTATCTA
>NW_020769390.1:488923-508565 GCF_900518735.1 Pseudonaja textilis | reverse complement strand
CTATCTATCTATCTATCTATCTATCTATCTATCTATCTATCTATCTAATCTATTCATCCATCCATTAATCTAATCTAATCTAATCTAATCTAATCTAATCTAATCTATACTTGTCTAGAGGATTTTTTTAAACACCCATGTTTCAAATAATATATGGCTAATCTGCATTTACTAGGACAGATCCAAGTTTTTGGGGGGTGGGTTTAGTTTTTATTAAATATAGGGAATGTGGACTGACTTCTGCACTCAGAGTCTTATTATACAAAGGGAGTCAGGATACCAAACCATACATCATTTTAAAGGATATATTTTTTGCTAAAACCAGCAATTAAGCTCCATTAATTACAACAAATATAAATACCTGCCTTGGTAGAATTGTAATTTTAGTAGAAATATTGTGGAAAAATAAAAGGAAGGAAGGCAAAAGTCTACACAGAAAATCTGTATATAAAAGTATAGCGAGACCTGGTTAGTCCCTAGATAGCAAACTAAAAGAAAATCAAAGGGTGTAACTAGACTATAGCTATCCTAAGTATAAACATATATACATTCTGTGAAAAGATACTAAGTTTATTTGCATGACTGCCAAGAAATTGGCATGTAGTTATTAGGGTTTAAGAGTCTCAATGAGTCAAGAGTCTTTAGTTTAATTGCATGAATATTAAACAAGGCCAAAGTAATTTTGTTAGGTAGCTTTTGCATGCTTGGACATGTTTAACTCAACATTTTAAGTCAAAGTATGTAAAACACTAGAATAAAAATAATAAAACAAAAAAGCAGGCAAAAACAAAATATTACAGCATTTATAGTAACATGTAATTGATAAAACATGAAAACATTTTGTATCATACATTAGAATACATATTTTACATAATGTATTAGATATTTTAATTTAATCAACCTCACAGGACTTCATCTGTTGGTCTAGATTGCATGGATATATATATACCATTAATAAAAAGAGGCTACCTATCAATGCAGGTTTTCTTGAAATGATAGAAAATCCTGGATGAATCTTAAGCACGTAACAATGAATATACATTTTCTGTTCTTCCTTTTAATGGCAACTTATAGCTACCAGAATTCCATAGCCAGAGGCGATTTCAGGTCTATGTCAGACATAACGAGCAGGCACAACCCTACTTCACAGTTAGAATGTGTGGGGAAACTGGTAAATATTTGGACTGCACAGGATTAAGGATCATGTATGTATTGTAGGGAATTTTAATAACTAGAAGAAATGTGAAGAATTCAATATTTTGAATCTTTCAAAAGAAAAAAAACAGAATCAAGAGTTTCATTAAAAAGTATATCTTATTCATGGAAGATTAGTTATACATGATGCTAAAAATAAGTAAAGAAAAAAAGTAGAAATACAGATAGCATCATACACATTAGTATCTATTAAGGCATATCTGAGATTTTATTAATCAGAGTTAATGGGGTGTGTGTGTGTGTGTGTAAGAAAACTTCTTAGACTACAACATAGATGTACAACAGAAAGACACTTTTATCCAGTTCTTTTCTTAATTATGTACTGGCGTGTTGCTATTATAATTAAATTCATTTTTCAAAAATACTTCATCTTTTGTATATAAAGGCAGGAGTCAGCTTGAATACATTACTGTGCTTGGGGGCTGCAATATAAAGTCACAGCACTGCTAATGAGATTAGAAATCCCAATTATAATAACTAATAGTGTTGATTAGATAGTAGAGAAAAAAAGGATAAGATAGCAAAAGAAGGAAACGGGGAATAATAAAATCTGAAACATTATTGTATTTTGCAATAAATAGCATATTGCAATTCCCTTTCCTCTTATCATTCCAGAATACTTTTTATTATGTGAATAATGAAAGAAAAATAAGTAAATAAAATTATAGCATCTTATTAATACAAAATCTGTTTCTATGCAATGTTCCAAAATAGTGGTATTTTTAATATTTATTTATTTTTTATTTATTTGATTTGTCAATCGCTTACAAGATAATAGGTGTAAGTATATACATAGTTATGAATACATGAAATGGGTACATATAAGAAAAATAAAAGAAACAATAGGACAGGGACTGTAGGCACGTTGGTGCGCTTATGTGCTGACAATTACACAAAGAAATGCTAAAAAATAATGTGGCTCTTGAAAAGTACAGCTTACCTTATGTTCTTCTACCTGCTTCTTTAAGCTTTCTAGATTAGGCCCCAAAGGTTCTGACTCCATCTTTGCTGTTCTTTTTTCTGTTTTAGCTAACCAGTCAGACAGCTCACTGAGCTGCTGATTTTGTAAATCCATTAGAACTTGGTGTAAACTAGAAAGAAATATTTTTTAAAAATGAATAAAACCAAGCTAAGGAATTCAATATATCTGTTATATCTTTTAATCTTCAGCTGAATAACTTAAACTGTTGATTAAAAATTCTATTACAAATCATTGTTTTAATACTTAATCTGTAGCTTCATTTCTACAATCAGTGCAAATGAAACTAAAATGAACAAATCATATCAAATACAGAAGACACTATCAATAGACAAAGACTTTTTAAAGATTGTACTCAGAAGTAAAGAGCAAAAACAGAAACTGACAATCATTTTGAAGTCAGCTGAGTTGTCTCTCTTTCTCTCTGTGTGTGTAATTTGATGAAATGACAAAACAAGCATGAACTCTTTTTTGTATAAGTTTTATTAAAAGTTTTAGAAAAGGTTTAGAAAGAAGATAAAATTAAAAATTAACAAAATACAAAGAAAAGAAAGAAAAAAAGAAGACAAACAGATGAAAGGATGAAATGCAAAAAGAAAAGATAAAAAGAAATAGGGAGAAGCTTCAAATTCCTTTTTCAGCAAATAAAAGTACAAAATTACCTCTTATTCTATTGCTACAAAAAAGTTCTTTCTTCTAATATCTAATATTTTCTAAACAGCAAAATCACAAATCAAAACTTCATTTTTTTCTGTTTCATGCAAAAAGTGTATAAAGGACTTACAATAAATGCATTTGCCATCTTTCCTTTCATCAAAGAAGTCAGCAAACTATGAATTCTTGACTGAATATTTGTCTTTGCTTTGCTTCATCAATACCCCTTCCCAGTACTCAAACAAACCAAAATAAATTATAGGTAACTCTGTTACTCTCTTTTTTAAAAAAACACTTTATTAAATAGTATTATGTACATACAATAAAATAAAAAAGTCCATTTGTCGCAACATAGGCAAATACAGTATTCACTCTAATTGACAACTCTCTCATTATAGCAAATGTTCATTCACTTATTTAAATATAATACAAAGTTTCATTCTAATTGTGTATCACAAATAAATTTACATATATTACCAATTTCTATCATATCCTTTTATTTGATTTTTAATTCCTTTCTTGTCTATTTTCCAACCAACAGTACCATAAGTTCCAAATTTCATAGTATTCTGACTCCTCTTTGTTTCTGAGTTCCACTGATAACCTGTCCATTTCTGCACATTCCAAGGATTTTTTTACGATCATAAATTCAGGGGAGACATTTTCACATTTTGTTGTTTGGATCCCTAATTTCCTTTCTAATTCTTCTTTCTGTTTCACTGTCATGTTTTTTGTTAATATCTTTGTTTTCTTCTTATTTATTTTTAACCCTGCCACTCTGCCAAATTCCTCAATTTTTTGTAGCAGTATATGCCCTGATTTATTTATTTTTTAATTTATTTATTTTGATTTGTCAATCGCTTACAAGATAATAGGTATAAGTATAGTGCATTGTCCTTTTAAGATATCTTAAGATACGCTTTGTCGCTTGCCAGTGTCGTTCAGTGGGTTCAGCGTTGAATCGTGCCAATTGATTAATGCTATAGGCAATATCTGGCCTTGACTAATGTACGATAAACTGCCAATTAGCGACTGATAGATAGTCTTATCGAATGTTGAACTTTGAGCATCAGTGCGGCCAAATTCCTTACCCATTGGAGTTTTTTGCCGGTTTACAAAGTTCCATCCCGTATGTTTACAATACCAGTTGCAGATTTCTCCAATATGAAGCAAACTCAAACAGAAGCAGGCATGTTACAGGTTCAGAGCAGAACAGCAATTCAGGAGCTCAGAAACAGACATCAGTTTCATTTTAGTTCAGCAAGCAAGCAAGCAAGCAAGTCATACAGCAGAAGAGAGAAGCAGAATTATTTTCAATAAACAGACTTAGAGCTTAACATAACTTCAGAGCTGCAGAGCTTAATATAGAGCCATGCCTGGGCTACTTCTAGTTTCAGTTTCCAAACAGTGCTCATTGGCTGATGTAGTTGCTATGCTTATTCATTGGCTGACCTTGTTACCATGCTCTATTCAGTTCATGGGTATACTCTAACACATTTTTGGTTAAACAGTGTATTGTCTGGGTACAAATAGTTTTAGAAAATAAACATCAAAGCATTTACAGCAATATTCATTACATTGATATTAATTCTATAATTATCATCATCACGCTTGCTTATCCAGTTCAACAAACCTCCCTTTTTTCATTGATCCTTTTCTTATATTTCCATGTTTCTAACTTGTCAGCTAACCATTGATAAAACAAATCCCAAGTCAAAAGGTATCAGATGCTTTCTTTTCTTTAATTGTAAGTGTTAATCTACCAATTTCTGCACATTCTAGTATCTTTTTAATCACATTTTTATCTGCACATTCATCTTCACTTTTTTTTTTAAACAAGTTTTATTGATTTTACAAACAAACAAACAAGACAAAACATCATTAAACATTAAAAACATAAAACCTCTTTCCATTGTAGATCCTTACAAGGCAGGTAACATATTGCTTTATATCACATACTTATAATTTATCCCATTTCCATATAAACACGTAAATTCCCTTTACCAAATTCCACATTGTTTCTCTTTAATCATTATTCAATCATATTTCCTTTCTGATTTATCTGCTATCCAGTCATCAACTTTATATTTCCCTCTGGCTTGTTTATAATTATTCTCATCTAGTCTTCTTCCGAGATTTTATTATTTAATTCTTAATTAAACACACACACATAAAACACAGACATAAAAAACATAAAGCTTTCTTCTAGAAAGTAACTTGGCCCCAGATTACCTCTTTTTGTATGGACTCAGTTGTATTCACGCTTTTCTTATATACCATTACCCATCTTATTTACCATTCTATATCTATTATATAACTCCTCTCCACTTTTGCCTCATCTTAATTCTGTTTTATATATTTAATCTTGCTTTTTTTAAAAAAAAATATTTTTATATCTTTTGTCCATTTCTCCATTTACATCTGTCTCATTTCCAATTTAAGAAAGAATAGTTTCCCCTGGAATCACTAATCGGAGTATGATGCCTTTCTATCATTCCCCTAAGTTAAAATTTAAAATAACACCTAAATCCCAATCAGATTCTGCTTAGTACATTCTACCATTTCAAAAACCAATACTACAATAATAAATCCATAACAATCAACACATTAATCCATTAAACTCTATATTCAAATTAATATTTTAAACATTCCCTTTAGTATTTTATTAAAACTTATTATCATTCATTATTAAACCTTTTAAAGTTATACCTTGATATTTTAACCTTTTATTAGATCTTAAAAAGTTCTGGTTATCTACTTATAATACAAATACCACTATTACAATACTCATGTGTACTTTGCAGAATCCCCCCCTTTTTTAAAAAAAAAAACCCCATATATTACCCATTATCCCTGAAAAAAATTTCCTTATCTCCATCTTGTCTTATATCTTTGTAACTTTTTCCCCCTTTTCCCTTTCCTTCTTAGCCCGCCTAAACTTTTTACCCCCTCCTCTCAAAACCTCTGTCTTCTTAATTTCCCCTTTCTGCATTCCTCTTTCCTTTTGCTTTCTAGCATTCTGTTGTTTTTGCATCTTCTTTTTCTCTTTCATAAATATTTTTTTATTTCTTAAGTCCTTTCTTTTCGCTCCTCTCTTTCTCCTTTCTTTCTTAGTCACACCGTTTAGTTTATTAAAAATGGCTTCTTCTTCCTCGATTTCTTCCAGCTGTTGTTTAATTTGCTGACACATAGCAAGCGCCATATCTAGGAAACAAAGGGCTTCTCCCATAACATCTTTGCCTTCTTTCTTTGTTTTTAGATATTGTTTTTTTAGTTCATCAAGAGATAGAGCCATTTTAAAGTTTCTTCTTCTCTTTCTGTATCCTCTTTTTAAACCAATCAGTTATTTCAAGGCTTAAAACAGTTCCCAAACGTCCCAAAGTCCCACAGTCATCAAACAGTGCAGGCAGAGTAAAAGCTTCTTCTTTTTACAGTTTCTCTTCTAGGGGTGAAGTCAAATTAGGGAAAGAAAATCTCTTTATCTTCAAGGCATCTCCTCCAGCAAAGTCTTAGAGTAAAAATTTATTTTCCCAAGCCTCTCCCTTCCCACTTATAACAAAGGAGTTTAGATTTTACCTTCTACCAAAAGGCTGGTTTCCCTTTTCCATTTGTTAATTCCATAAGGGAGGGAGAGTAACTTCCCCTTTTTGTCACTTTTCTTCGCAGCTGAAAACATCAATCGGGAACAATAGCTTCCAAATCATTACTTTCCCAGGTGTTAAATATATCCTTAAGGTCCCAGTTCAACCAAGAAAAAACTTTCTTTAAAAAAAAAAAAAGAAAACTCCTTCTCCCTCCTGCGCATTCTTTATTATCCAATTGCCGGCTTCTTTATGGTGGCCATAAAAGACCACCGCTGGAACCGTCTTGAGAAAAGGGGGTTATTGCCGGCTGGGGGGGGGGTTGCGATGCCCCTCACCCCCGTCCGGATCCCCCCTCTCTTCAGCTGCCCCAACAGGGCAGCCTTAGCCTCCAAATCCGTCAGGATCGGAGGCACCAAGGCGGCTAGCACAGCAGGAATCGCAGAGAAGGCGAATCCCTGCTGTTAGCAAAGCCGACAACCGGAAGTGTCTCCATCTTCACTTTTCTGTTGTTCTGCAAACACAATTCTGGCTGCAGTCAATACATGTAAAATCAAATATGTTTTCCCCTTGTTATACCTACCAGGTAAAATACCCAGCAAAAATATTTCTGGTTTTAAATCAATATGTTGCTGTACCATTTTTTCCATTTTTTATGAGTTTGGTGGTTCTTGAGGTCCAAAAGGTTGGTGACCCCTGATCTATACAACATTTTATTTAGGTTTTCTTTACATGCAGTTGACATCATTAGTTTATAATTTCTATCCCAGATTCTGCCATTTAGCTATATTGTATAACCATTTTTGCCCGTACTATCATTGTCTCCTTTACTTGCTCATCTTCCATCTTAATACTTAATAAGTATCTATATATTTTCTTTATTAGCTTTCCATCTGTCCCTGTTAGTATTTGACTTAATTCTGCTAATTCTTTATAAAAACCATGCATTTTAGCATCCTTTTCATATTGAGATTGGATCTGTATCATGGTGGATCTGCCACCATGTAATGTCAATCCCTTGACTACTCAGTTCTTGCTTAGTTTTAAGTTCCTCCTTTTCTTTCAGGATGTATTTATATCCGCTAATGTTTTCCATATTGATAATATTTGGGTGAATTTGTGCCTCCATTGTGGAGAGCCAGACTGGTATTTTCAAATAGTCTTGTTCTTTAATTTTCCTCATTCTGATAATAATGCATTCTTAATATGTCTTATTTTTTCCATATAATAAAAAGGCATTCCAACCCAGTTGGAGATCATGTCCCTCTTTTGTGTCTCAAACCAATCCATTCTTTTATTCATGTAAGTACTGAGCCTGACAATACAACTCCCAATCTGGCAGCCCAAAGCCCCCTCTGTTTTTTTGAATCTTGCAGCATTTTCAAACTTATTCTTGTTTTTTTCACTTGCCAAATGTATCTTAATATTATTTAATTCTTCAAAATATTTTTTCCAGCTTTATCGGTATTGTTTGGACTAGATATAATAGTCTAAGTAAGATATTCATTTTTATAGTAGCAATTCTTCCTGTCAACAACAGTTGCAGGTTTTTCCTCTTCTCCAACTCTGTTTTAATTTATCGTAATTTATAATAACGATTTATAATAATTATCTTCTTTAATGGTTGCACATCTTGCCATTAATTGGATTCCTAGATATTTGACTTTCTTGACTATCTGAATATCTATCCTCTTCGTTAACTTTTTTCTGTGTATCTGTAAGATTGACTAGAATTTTGACTAGAATTTTTTGACTAGAATTTTAGCTTTTTCTTCATTTATTTTCAGTCCTGCAACTTCACCATATTCTTCTATTTTTTAATTAATTTGGTACAATTTCTTGTGGATCTTCCAAGATAAAAACCAAATCATCTGCAAACACCTATAGCTTGTATTTTTCTTTTTTTATTTCCATATCTTTAATTTCTATGTCTTGTCTAATATTTCTATTTAACACTTCCAATGTTTCCTCTAGAGTCTAGATCCTTTATTTTTTATATATATAATTTGATCAGTTTACATTTGGTACATATATAGTTTGGATCTTCTGTGGGCATAAGTGCATACATGGAACATATTTTTCAGATCACAATAGTATCAGTGTAAGCATTGGACTTTTTCCCTTCAACCGAAAAGAATGAACTTCTGAAGACCAGGTGTTTCAAAAGGAATCCTTTACTGAAAGGGATTTTATCTCAACACTAGGCAAAGCAGAGTCTAAGATATCCCCAGGCATTCAGTCATAGATAAAGGAAGTTAAAATCCCTCCCCTTATTCAGATGTGGATTTAGTCAAACAAAGAACCAACAAGTTAATTCCCCCCTCCCCTTCTCTGGGAATGTATCTTAGCAGAGTTTCCAGGAGTGTCTTCCAGAGCTGGGATTTTTATGGTTCCTTCTCATCTTGTTATTTCTTCAAGAGGTGACAAGTTTCTGGACATCCACTCCTCCAGTTGTATATCATATGCAAGTTATACAGAATCAATATAGGATTTAATATATTCAGGTTATATAAAAAAGGATTAATTGTACCAACTCCCCCCCCACTTCTTCTTCCATTGAAGAATGGCAGATACACAGATCTGACATCCTGCCCTCCTCAAAAATTTGATAAATCCACCTGGAAAACATAAGACATGTGTTCCATTTACAACTTAGGATGGTTTGTGAGGGTATTTCAGGTGGAACTTCCATAGTAATGTGGGTGCTTTTACATGTCATTTGGCTACCCACTCATTTTCTGAGGAAGGAAGGTATTTCCAAGCTACTAAATATTGTGTGGAACCAGGGTGAGTGCGTGATCAAGGATCTCTTTAATTTCAAAATGTTGTTCCCCGTGTACCATAATGGGAGTTAGAGGTGTGGGAAGGGGGGGGGGGCTAAGGTTTGAAGTGATCTCTGGTTTGAGTAGGCTACAGTGAAATACTGGATGAACCTGTCTAAGTGTTTGGGGAAGTAGAAGCTCTACCGTAATAGGGTTAATAATTCTCAAGATGGGAAATGGCCCAATGAATTTTAGTCCCAGTTTCTTAGAGGGTTGCAATGATTTTAGGAATTTTGTGGACAAATATACACCGTCCACAATTTTGAATGGTTTAGGATCACAGCGTTTTTTTCTCCTCTTGAGCTTTAAAAGCTGCTCTAGCCTCTTGTAGGGCTAGACTGACCACTGGCCAAATGGCCTGCAAATTATTAATCCACTCCTTAAGAGAGGGAATTCTGGGTTCCTTGGTGGGTAGTTCCAGCATGGGGTTGAATTCTTGGCCCGTGACTACCTGGAATGGGGTGAAACCAGTGCTGCTGTCGACCGGATTGTTGTATGCTACCTCTGCAAAAGGAAGGCGGTCAGTCCAATTGTCCTGTTGGTAATTAATAAAGCATCTTAAATATTGTTCTAATATGCTGTTCGATCTCTCAGCCCCGACATTAGTCTGACGGAGATTTGACGATGACAACCCCAGGGTGGAGCCTAATAGGTTTAAAAATGCCTGCCAAAATGTGGATGTGAATTGTACACCCCATCCGAGATAATCTTTTGGGGAGCTCCATGAAGGCAATAAATGTGTATTAAAAACATCTTTGCCAAGGCCTTGGCTGTTGGGATCTTCTGGCATGGTACAAAATGAATCTGTTTTGAAAAAAGGTCAGTTACAACCCAAATGACAGTATTCCCCGCACTTTCAGGGAGCTCCAATATAAAGTCCACAGCAATTTCTTTCCAGGGTGCTGAAGGTTCTGCCACTGTTTGTAAAAGTCCAGGAGATTTTCCTTTTCTTCTTTTTGCAGCAGTACAGATGGGGCAACTGGCAACATAGCTTTCAATGACCTTTTTGAGAGATGGCCGCCAAAATGGTCTTTTGATGAAGTGCAAGGTTTTTACAAAACCAAAGTGTCCTGCTATTTTTGAATTGTGGCAAGGTTTCATGAGGTCCATCCTCTGGCTGGCAGGGACGTAAAGTTTGTTTCCTACCCAGGCTAGACCATCTTTGAGGAAGCAAGTGTTTTTGTTAGGCTGGAGCCAGTCCTTAAGTAGTGCCTCCTTAAATATTGAAGTTGCTACATTGTCAGTCAGTGATTCTTTCTTCCCTTGTGCCCAAGTGATTACTTTGGCTGCAAGTTGGGTTGGTTGGATCATGGGTTTTATAACTTCAATCTTTTTGCTGCTATGTTGGGGTTTCCTGGACAGGGCATCTGCCAAGAAATTTTTCCTCCCTGGGAAATATTTGAAAATGAAATTAAACCGTTTAAAATATTGAGTTCACCTTGCTTGTTTTTCTGAGAGTTTCCATGGAGTTTTCAGGGCTTCTAGATTTTTATGATCAGTCCAGAGTTCAAAGGGGATTTGGTTCCCTTCCGGGAAATGTCTCCACTGAGACTGTGCCCATCGCACAGCATATGCCTCTTTCTCCCATATGGCCCATCTTTGCTTGGTTTCTGTCAGTTTCTTGGAAGTATAAGCACATGGTTGTAGCTGTCCACGTCCATTCTTTTGGAATAGAACTGCTCCAACTGCTACATCGCAAGCATCTGCTTGGATGACAAATGGTTGTTCAGGGTGTGGGTGTTTCAGGATTGGTTCTGCTGAGAACAGTTGTTTAGTGTTTTTGAATGCCACTTGGCATTCCATCATCCAGGTAAGGGGTTACTTTGGCTTTGGCTTCTCCCCCCCTTTTGTTTTTAACAAACTTGTGATGGGGAGGGTGATATTCACAAAAGCTGGAATGAACTGGTGGTAAAAGTTTGCAAAACCCAGGAAACTTTGCAGTTGTTTGCGAGTATGGGATGTCTCCCAATCAACGACAGCTTTTACTTTTTGTGGGTCCATCTCTATTCCCTCATGGGATATTCTTTATCCCAGGTAATCAATTTTTTCCTGATGGAATTCACATTTAGAGAGTTTTGCGTATAGTTCGGTGTTTAGGACTTTTGTGAGGACTGCATGAAGTAATTTGGTGTGTTCTTCTTTTGTCTCAGTGTAGATTAAAATATCATTGAGATAAACGAGAACTCCTTTGAACAAAAATTCATGGAGGGTCTCGTTGATTAATTGCATGAATACAGCAGGGGCTCCTTGTAATCCAAAAGCGAGCACTTTAAATTGGTAGCAACCCAGTGGGATGTTAAAAGCCATCTTCCACTCATCCCCTTCCCTTATTCTAATGCGGTAGTATGCCTCTCATAGATCTAACTTCGAAAAATTTTTTCCTTTAGAGAGGTGGGCTAACATGTCATTCATGAGGGGAGTGGGTTCATATTCTCCACACAGATGGCATTTAGGTTTTGGTAATTCACACATAGACACAAAGAGCCGTCTTTCTTTTTGCGGAATAATACTGGGGCTGCTATTTTTGGTCAGGTAGGTTCAATGAATCCCCTTTTTAGATTTTTATCGATAAATGTTCTGAGTTCTTTTAGTTCTCTGGGGGATATGCAGTACATTTTCGGTTTTAGAAGTTTAGCCCCTGGTAGGATTTCAATGGCATAGTCTGTGGCATGATGGGGTGGGAGTTCATCAGAAGCCTCCTCGCTAAGTGCTTGGGCTAAATCCTGGTATTTGTTGGGGATGTTAATGGGTTCAGCTGGCTGACTGGCCATGGCTGGTTCTCTGTTCTCTATTCCTTTTCTCTGGGCAGTTTGCAAATGGTACATGTTTCTGGAAATGTACATTTCTGTTCTTCCAGTTTATTTTTGGATTCCATTTCTGTAGCCACGTGAGTCCTAAGACTAGTGGCACTTCCATTCCTGGTGCTAGAATGAATGTGAGCATCTGACTATGGCTCCCTAGTCTTATTTTCAATGGTTCTGTGGCAAACCTGGCTGGCTCCCCCACCCCCCACACTATAGTTCCATTTAATTGGCAAAAAGCATTTAATCCTCCAATAAACAATGTTTTGGGGATATGCTATTCATCCTTTCATCAGCAGGTGGCGCTCTTTATTTAAATTTCAATATTAAGCTGTTTTCCCCCTTTTTTCCACAACATAAAGATGGTGTTAATTTTTGGGTAAATACTTTCAGCGTTTCAAAATGCCTGTCCAGTAAAATGCCTGTCCAGTTTAGAAGTCCAATTTTCTATATTTTTAGCATTTTTTTCTTTCTTTTTCCCTCTAGTTCCTCCTCCAGTTTTTATGTTTTTTTCAATGTGCCAGGTCGCTGCTAGGTTAAAGATAATTGTGAATCCTTTTCCAGATTCTTTTTGAGGTTTAAAGACTTGAATTTAAAAAAAATCTTCTCACTCAGTTCCAAACACTGTTCACCAACTTCGCTCCAGCACTATTCTGAGATTTTCCATGGCTGTCCCAACTTCATGGTGGCTATCTTGGCCATCTCTTCTCTTTGTTGTGGTGTAGAGGGAAAAAGCTCTAAGACTCAACAGGAGATTGCGATCTCTCCTGTGGCCTCACAGAACACCCCTCCTTAGCTTCGCCTCCCCTCCGGGGAGGTTTAGGCTGCTATAGGAGCCCACAAACAGGGAAAACCAGAGCAGGAACGGAGAGGTCTGTTTCACTGCATCTGGTATCATAGAGACGTCAGCCGGAAGTCTTCTCATCCAAGAAGCTGAATGAATGGTGAGGAATGGTTTGATAAGGTTTGATATTCATATATTTGTATTAAAAACACACATTATTTTGACATGCTATACTATAACAATAATTTCAACCAGTAAATTGATAATCCAAATTTATATCCACTTACTTGTTCTGTCTTTCCATACTTCTGACTCTTAGATTTTCCCAGCGTGAATTTAGAATATTCATTTGTTCTTGTATTTCATTTTCTTCATCTTCTGAAAGTTTTCCAAATGTTCCCAAAAGTTGGCTGCCTGCTTGCAAAATGTCACCAACACATCCCTGGTGAGCAGTTAATTCCATCATAAAACCCTTGGAAAATCATTATAACAATGATTACCAAAACAGAAAAAAAATACTCCTATGAATACTTTACAAATTACATTAAAATTCCAGTTTTTATTGAATAAACCAGTTTTTAGACATTAACAATCCGATTTAAGTCTTTTGTAAAAAGGAAACCAATGAAATAAATATATAATTCAAATGTTACATTTTTAGTTTCAAATACTGTAACCAAAGAAAAATGATTAGCATATGGTGATGTTTTGGGGTTAATTATTGAAATAGACATTGTTCATTCATACCTCATGAGTGTGAAACTGTTCTTTAACTTCCTCTACGTCAGTGGAGATCTCTCCTTGTGCTTGCAATGAATCTTCAGCAGACAGAAGCCATGATAGGACTTCTTCTAATGCAGTTTGGTAGCTTTCTAGGTCTGTTTCTGAACTCATGGGTGAAGTTGCAAATAACTTCTGTTCTTGACTTTCAAAATGCTGATAAATAAATAATGTATTTAAGGAACAATTTACTAGTATACTTTTTTCTGCATTAATAAATGAAATGTCATGTTAATTTAATAACTAATAAATCAAATGCATCAGTTTCACCTAAAATTAGATCTGATATACAGATTTTTATTATTTTGTACAAAGGCACTGGAATTGGTATTGGGTACAAAGCCATCTCATAAATATTAACAGAAAAAAGTAATCAGAGATTCTCCATGCACAGCTTTAGTTACAGGTATGTTTTGTTAAAAATAAAAAACATTAATTGTTTTATGAATTGTGGAAAGCTCAGTTTGTATATTCAGTTACACTATAACTGCATGCAAAGCTACATTAATGCATACAAACATTGTAAATATTTATTAAAATGCAGTTGTAAGTTAAAATAATTCCTCCATTTTTTTTACATTTCGGTATAACCTATAACATTATCTTTACCAAGAATTAAATTAGAGATCAAATAAACTAGGATTTTTAAACAATGACATTTCTACATTATTATTGTTATACCAGAATCATGCTTGTCTTTTAAAGGCAACAGCAGTATTTTTTTCCTTGCACTTAATATATCTGTCTCTGCTTCCATGCTTCCTAATGAATGGCAGATACAAAACTAACAATTTATGGCAGGGACACTTCTCTGCTTTTTATTAGGAACGTGGAGCTTCATCATCTTTTTTTTGTTTTATTTACATCAAAAATTTTTGCACAAGACAAAAAATGCTATATTGAACATTTTTATGAGTGTGTGTGTGTGTGTGTGTGTGTGTGTGAGAGAGAGAGAGAGAGAGAGAGAGAGAGAGAAATTTAGTAAGGAAGGTTGACTTTATTTTCTGCATATTTTATTTTTAAATAATTAGGGGAATCCTACATTTACCTCATGAAGGGAAAAAGCCTATGACACACTAGGCCAAACATTTTCCTTGCAAAAGGAAAAAAAAGTTCTTTTCTTCCTTCCCATTCAAAAGATCTATACAGAGAATTTTAGTTACAGGTGTCCAAACCAGAAACACATTTTATTAAGTATGGGAAATAAGAGGCTGAACCAGGGCTTAGTGCAACAAGGTTTATTTACAAGGACTGAACGTGCTTGCTCAGCCTGGAACTGGCTCGCAGCGAACAGCTCAAGGGCTGGACCCAGCAGCCTGCTTTTATAGCAGGCTGCTGGGGAAACCCAGCCAATGAGGAGGGGCAGCCGCCCCCGCAGCGCGAACGGACCTTGGTGGGAACTTCTTCAAGGTCCAGGGACATAACACCCCTTCCCCCCAGATGCGAACACGCATAGTCCTTGAGGTATACGGGAGGCTTGTGCTGACGCCCAGAGCGGCGCAACTCTGGTGTGCTGTTCAGTGGATCAGAGTCCGTTGGCGACTGTTGGCTCGATGATGAGTCCCGAGTACCACCCTCGGTCGGAGTAGGTCCGGGGTCAGTAGGGCTGGACGCTGGGAGTGTCCTCACGCCATCTGGCTCGGATGGGTTGGACGCTAGGTCGCCGCAGTCATCATTTGGATTCTCTGGTCCGGCTGGAGACGTTAGCAGGTCATCGGAGTCGATGTCGCTGTGTGGAAGTTGCAGCGGACTCTCACCGGTCTGTGCCCCCGAGTCGCGGCTGACAAGGGTGCCCTGGCGTCTCCGAAGCTGGTCCAGATGTCGTCTCCAGACCCGGCCATCTTCCAGCTTAACCCGGTATGATCTGGGTCCTGTGATGGCTACGATTTCTCCTGGGATCCACAATGGGTCGCCAGCGAAGTTTCTCGCGAACACGGGTTCCTGCAAGACAAAATGCCTACTCCCCAATGTGGAAGCGAGAGGAGAGTCAGGGCAGTAATGTGGGTGGAGCCTGTCCAATACAGTTCGCAGGCGTCTGCCCATCAGAAGCTCGGCCGGGGACTTGTTGGTTACTGTGCAAGGGGTTGAATGCTGGCTTAACAGGAAACAGGATAGTTTGTGGTGCCAGTCATCCTTGTTGAACCTGGCCAGGGCTTCTTTAGTGGTCCTAACAGCTCTCTCTGCTAGCCCATTACTGGCAGGATGAAAGGGGGCCGTGAAGATGTGACGAATGCCCAGGTTGGCCGTAAAACGACTGAATTCGGTTGACGCGAATTGGGGACCATTGTCGGAAACAATGGAGTCTGGTAGACCGTGCGTTACGAACAGGCGAGTCAATGCCTTGATGACTGCTTGTGAAGTGGTCGTGGATAGTTGTGCCACATCAATCCACTTTGAGTAAGAGTCTACGACCACGAGGAACATTTTGCCATGCAATGGGCCTGCGAGGTCGATGTGAATCCTGGACCAGGGTGCGTTGGCACTTTCCCACTTGGTGGGGGTGGCAATTGGAGGGGATGGACGGGAAACCTGGCAGGGATGGCAGGAGCTTACCCATTTGTTGATGTCCTCATCAAGGCCGGGCCACCAAATGTAGCTTCGCGCCAACGCCTTCATTCTGACGATGCCAGGGTGGCCTTCGTGCAACGCCTCCAGCACTCGGGTACGCAGAGATGTCGGGATGACCACTCGAGTGCCCCATAGCAGGCAGCCCTGTAAGCTCGACAGTTCCTGTAAGCGGGTCTTAAATGGCGTGAATTTAGCTTCAATGTCACTGCCCGGCCACCCCCTCCTCACCCAGTCCAGTACCTGGGCGATCGTTTTGTCCGTTTTGGATTTATTGGCAATATCAAGGGCAGTGATTGGTAGGTCCAGTTGGGTGACTTCAAAAATGGCGTTGACCGGGGCAGGGTCTTCAGCTGGGTCAGGCAGGGGGCAGCGGCTAAGAGCGTCTGCGTGGGACAATGTTTTACCCGGGCGGTGCACAAGTCTATACGAGTATGCTGCTAGGAAAAGGGTCCATCTGGTCATTCTGGGGGACAGAATTTGAGGGGTCTGCTTGTCACCTGCTAGTAACCCTAAAAGCGGTTTGTGGTCGGTGACTAGCTCGAAAAAGTGGCCAAAGAGAAATTCGTGAAATTTCTTCACCGCTGTAACAGCTGCCAAGGCTTCTTTATCAATTTGACTGTAATTGCGCTCTGTTGCAGAGAGCGTCCTGGAAAAAAAAGCGATAGGGGCCTCGGAGCCGTTGGGCAGTCTGTGACTTAAAACTGCCCCAATGCCGAAAGGAGATGCGTCTGCGGCCAGTACTAATGGGAGGTTGGGGTCAAACTGGATAAGCACTGCCTCTGATGTGAGTAGCGACTTGACTGCGCGGAAAGCGGAGTCTTCTTTGTGTCCCCAGTGCCAAACCGTTTTTTTATCCAGAAGTCTGTGGAGGGGTTCTGCCACAGAGGCTTTATGGGGCAGGAATGACGCGTAAAAGTTCAAGAGCCCCAAAAAGGCCTGCAGTTCTGCTTTGGAGGTTGGAGTGGGTGCCTCGTGTATTGCCTTAACCTTGGACTCCAGGGGGTGAATGCCTGAGGCGTCAATTTTATAACCCAGAAAGTCCACCTGTCTAGTGGCAATGGCACATTTTTCTTTTTTTAACTTGAGGCCATGCTGCCTGAACCTCTCCAGGACTGCTCTAACTCTCTGGAAGAGTTGGGGTCTGTTCCTGGCCGAGACTAAGATGTCATCGAAGTAGGGTACTACTCTAGGAAGGCCCTGTAAAATCCGCTCCATGAGGGATTGAAAAATGCCTGGGGCAACACTTACGCCAAACTGGAGACGCTTGCACCGGAAAGCACCCCTGTGGGTGACAATGGTCTGAAGTTCTGCCGTTTGGTCATCAACAGGGAACTGTTGATATGCTTGAGACATGTCCAATTTGGCAAAGATAGTGCCAGGTTCAAAAGTATGTAATAAATGCTGAATGACGGGTACTGGATAAGCGCTAACTTGCAAGAATTTATTGATTGTGGTCTTGTAGTCTGAGCAAATTCTCAGGCTACCATCTTTTTTTAGGGGTGTGACGATGGGCGTCTCCCATTTGGCGAAGTCTGTAGGCTCCAGGATCCCTTGTTTTAATAATTTATCTAATTCAAGGTCTAATTTAGGCCGAATGGCGAATGGAACTCTGCGAGGTTTTAACCGAATTGGGACTGCCTGGGGATCGACTGAAAA
Organism: Pseudonaja textilis; assembly: GCF_900518735.1. The sequence goes on along the minus strand of NW_020769390.1, from coordinate 490,725 downwards.
TGAGATAGGGGTGCCATTATAACACCCTAACTCATCACTGAATACGTCTGAGTAATCAGCAAACAGGGAGTCCGTGTCAGAGGTTGAGGTAGCATGGACTCCTGTTAGACCTAACCCGAGGTGGGGAAACCAATCAAGTCCCAAAAGTGTAGGGAGGTTGCCGCTCACTACCACTAGAGGTAGGTGGCCCTTAAAGGTTTTAAAATTAACAAAAAACTTGCCTCTGCCGATTACAGGAATGGTCTTCCCCTGGTAGTCCTTTAGGCTAAGCTGGCACTTCTGGAGTCGGCTTCTTGATAGGCTGGGTTGAAGCTCCTTGAGGGTGTTCCAGGAAATAATGGAGAGCGCTGACCCCGTGTCAACCTCCATGTTGCAAGGTTTACCTTCTAATAAGACGGAAAGAGAGATTTTACTAATAGAATAGCAAGTTTGATTAGTGCGGCAGTTTAATACTTGCCTTTTGGGTCCGGCATGTGCGAATGAAGATGCCCTTTGTGCTGCGTTGTGTGAGGCTTGGCATACTCTTGCAATGTGCCCCTTCTTATGGCAGTTGTTGCAAGTGGCTCCTTTGAATTTGCATGTGGTCCTCAGGTGAGGTCCACCACAGGAAAGGCACAGGGTGATGTGCTTGGATGGCCCGGTGTTATCTTGTCTGGTTCCTGCCTGCGGGCGCCTGGCATTTGTGAGGCGGTGAATGTCGGCCTCGTCACTTGGGTCTTCCTCGTTGACCACCTCTTCTGAGTGGACGGGAACTGCTGTTTGCTTGGTGACAGGACCTTGGATCTCGGTGGCTGAATGAGATGCCATCTCCTCTGCCAGGGCTACCTCGATGGCTTGAGCGAGGTTAAGGTCTTTTTTGGCGAGCAGCCGTCTTTGTAGGTGCAGGTCCTTGACCCCGCAGACCAGCTGGTCTAGGAGCATGTCATCAAGATAGCTGCCAAACCCACAATGGAGTGCTGCAGTCCTGAGAGCAGCCATGTACTGATTGATGCTCTCTTTGTCCCCCTGCTTCCTCATTCTGAAGGTGAAGCGTCTGGCAATCTGTGAAGGTCTAGGAGAATAGTGGTTAGTAAGGATTTCTAACAGTTCTGTCCAGGGGACATTCTTTAACTCACGTGGAGCCACAAGAGCTGTGGCTGTATCGAAGACGATGGCTCCACAGTAGGTCAGGAAATATGCTTTCTTTCGGTGTTCCCCTGCATCAGCCAATCCGATGGCATCGATGTAATAATTAAACCGATTCTTGTATGATTCCCACTTCTCCTCATCTGGCTTGAACGCTGGGAAGGCTGGATTGGAGTTCATGTTGTGGGTCTACTGGTTAACCTGTTGGATAAAATGCTTTCTCTCTGGGTAGCAGTAGAGGTTTAGTGCCTGTGCTAGGCAAGTGCTCTCTCTCTCTCTGGGGTAGCAGTAGAGGTTTAGTGCCTGTGCTAGGCAAGTGACTTCAGCTCTGGGGAAGTTTCGCAATTCCCTTCTCTCTCTCTGGGGATCAGAAGGTGTTTAGACTGCAACGGTCATTGGCAGCGTCTTTTGAAATTCGCGCCTGTGTGGGCGTTAGCGATTTCCTAATACAACGCTGTGTTGCATTTGAATGTGCTTCAGCTGACAGCTGTTTGAATTTCGCGCCTAAACGGCACGAGCGGCTGCGGCTCGCAGCGCTACACTTCCTCTGTAGCTTATGCTAACAAGCGGCTACAGGCGCTTCTCACTTTCACTAGCTTGTTTGCTGATCGCTTTCTCTCTGGGTTGCGATCAGCGTTTGCCCTTATTTTGGCTGATCGCTCTCTCTCTGGGCTGCG
>NW_020769390.1:450844-488913 GCF_900518735.1 Pseudonaja textilis | reverse complement strand
TCGCTCTCTCTCTGGGCTGCGGATCAGCGTTTTAGTGATTCAGCGTTCGTTCTCATTTCGGGCTGATCGCTCTCTCTGGGTTGCGGTCAGCGTTTGCCCTTATTTTGGCTGATCGCTCTCTCTCTGGGCTGCGGATCAGCGTTTTAGTGATTCAGCGTTGCAGCTTGCCTCTGGTAGCGATCCCATCCTCGTCGCCAGTATTAAGTATGGGAAATAAGAGGCTGAACCAGGGCTTAGTGCAACAAGGTTTATTTACAAGGACTGAACGTGCTTGCTCAGCCTGGAACTGGCTCGCAGCGAACAGCTCAAGGGCTGGACCCAGCAGCCTGCTTTTATAGCAGGCTGCTGGGGAAACCCAGCCAATGAGGAGGGGCAGCCGCCCCCGCAGCGCGAACGGACCTTGGTGGGAACTTCTTCAAGGTCCAGGGACATAACACATTTCTTTTAACAAAATCTTATATTTAGAAGATATAAAATTGACTGGTGCAGAATTTAGTTTGTTTTAATTCTCAACACAACTGATGTAAAGCTTAAGGGCCAAGTGAAATCAACCGTTGACACATTCTTCTTTGAAAGTGCAGATGGTAGAGTGAATGGACATCTGATGGAGAACATAAGGACACACTGTATTTCCAATAGCAAAATAGGGTGCCAGATATCCATTTTTTGAAAAGCAGAATGAATTACAAAAATAAATTAATGGCAATTAATGTATTCGGCTCATTTCTGCATGCATGTATATATTCTATCTATCTATCTATCTATCTATCTATCTATCTATCTATCTATCTATCTATCTATCATCTATCTATCTATCTATCTATCTGTATACAATTTTTTCTTTTTCTATTTTAGGTAGCAAAAATGTACACATTCCAGGTAAATTTGCAACTTCCATAAAACAAGTTTGTATGATTACTTTAAACTGATCTGGAAACTTATTGATTTCCCTTATTGTAGGTTCCACATAATAGTTGTGAACTGATAAGGGTATATAGAGATATATTTAGTAGCAGACTTATCTCTTTTAAAATATTTTTTCCTGTGTATGCAGACTTTTTAAAAATGGAATAAAAGCATTTTATTTTACACTGCTAGTAATGGTCTATTATCCATTGTTCAAGAATAAAAAAATGTAGGTTATCTTGAGCCAGCCAACCTTGATGTTCCCTCTCTGATGGGATAAAGCCTCCATTCCAGTGGCTCAAGTGGCTAGCTGTCTACCAGCTTCATCAGCTCAGTCAAGCCCTGGACTGCGCCACAGCCCACTGAGGCAATGCACGGGGCACCAAACCTGGCCACCCACACCCCCAGCCAGAATTACAAGCACCCCCCTGGATGGGCCTACTACCCCAGTCCAAGTTCAGTGAGCTTCCGCACTGTGCACTTTATCCAGTAACAGAGATGGCATCTTAAGAAGCTATGGTTTAATTATGGCATTCAACACAATAGAATCCTCTTTCTTTGACCACTTTTCTTGGGGAAGTGAAGGCATCTGGGCAGTGGTGGAGAAGAGGGAGAGGCCTGCGGAGTCATTGGCACCTTTCCTCAATAGCATCTCAAACTCATGGAGGATGGCAGGGTGGCTCCTGGCCTGTGTGGACTGTGTCACCAGGTGAAACCCCACACACACAGAGGGGCGGGGGGGAATGAATGGGCAACTGGGTGTGTGGCTGACAGTTGGCTTCCAGCACCAGAGAGGGCAAGGAAGGGAAGCAGCCAAGCTGCCATTGCCTTTCACTGGGGCACATGGAGCGAGACAGGGTATGGCAGGGCTTCCTGCCCCTCAGTTTAGCCGTTTCACCAAACTCCACAAAAATTTAGCTATTGGTTCTATTGAACCAGTGCAAATTAGCTGAATCTCACCACTGCTTGGAACGCTAACAATCATCATACTGATGATATGAAACCTAATGCTAATGCATGATTTGCCTCAGCAATTTCATGTAGATGTTAAAAAGAAATGGAGGAAATGGAGATCCTTGAGGGACACCACAGAAAAGAGATCTCCAGGCAGATTCACATCTCCCTTCCCCATTGAATGAAATTGTCCATTCAGGAAACTAGGCAGGTACCTGGTGCCTATCAAATTATGCTTTTAAGGTATTCAGGAGAAAAGATGGATACTACACATCATACAGAAATATTTATTTTAAAATGCAATTAAAAAGAAATAGAATAATGTAAATTTACTCTAAAATGGGGAAATATTAGCCTTGATAATGGGTAGAGGAAATAGTATTTAATATAGCTAGAGGAGTAAATATGGCTGTGGGTAAGACAATAGAGGAAAAACAGATCTGCTGTGATTTCTGTCACTAATTAAAGGTTTTTAACAATCAAAAATAAAGACTACAGAAGATGAATAATGATAGATATATGCAGAAATATATGAGCTATCCTGCAGTTATTGAACAATTTGCTTTAGTGATGTTGTGATTTTTTTTTCCAGTCCACTTGTGTCCGATTCTGGGAGACTACCTGGACAAGTGCCTGTAGTTTTCTTAGCAAGATTTTCTGGAAGTAGTTTGCTTTCTTTCTTGGGAGAGCGAAAATGACTGGCCCAAGATCACCCATCTGGTGATCTAAGAAGAATACCACTGAAAATTAAAATGGACATAAGCAAAAAGGATGCATTTATTTCCCACAGCAAGCACAGGCATATTAGAAGAAGAGTGTTATTCACAACAAAAAATAATATTGACAGACCTGCGGAGGGAACATCATCCCTTTTTGGTCAGAGGACATGACATAAGCAGTTTGTGTGTATGCATAGCTTTTGAAACGAGGCTTAGGTGAAGGGGTGCACATAGGGCCCTGTGCTACACTGACTTTGATCTAAGGAGAAGAAATTAGGAAGAAAAGCAGTCATACAAGGATGAATGTGGGTAACAAAATGGATGAAATATAGTATATTTCAAGAGAGAATGTCAGCAGCCATCTTCCTTCTAGAAATGCTCAGGCATTAAACAGCAAATAGAAAGATACTTTCATTATAGGTTTAATGAGAAATAGATAAAAAAAATATTTGAATTACCTGTAATTATCCTACTATGAAGCCTATCATCAATAAAGGCCTCTGTGATTAAATGCACTTAAAGCAAAGGGACATGAACCCAGAAAGGTTCTGAATAAATATGTTCAGTAAATATGTTCAGTGCAAAGGTGTAAAACAGTCAGGAGGCCCATCATTCAATATAATTATAAGAATGGTTAGACTCACTAGGATCGAAATTTATTGTAATGGCATGCCCATCCAAAGAAAGAAATTATTTGGGAATTAGTATAGAAATCTAAACCTGAGATAACATGACTATTTTCAAAAACAAAAAATGGTCTATGAATATGTTTATATCAAAATAATAACAATTACAAAGAGATATTATCAAAGTCAGAATGGAAGAATTTCACGTGCTTATATCTGTCTTTTACCATTTGAACTGAATGAGTATTCATACAAAATAAAAGAGATCTTCCTTTCAATGACATTTTCCTTTATAAACTTTTATGAAGGGTAGGAAATGATTTTGCAGAAATCCTGATAGGATAGTGGAACTTCTTCAGCCTTTTCTAGGGTTTGATTTTTAAAAAGACCTAATAACAGCATAAAACAAAATAACTTCTGGATATATGCAACCTACAATGTTAAACTAAGTGAGATAGCTGATCATGATGGTTGTAAGTAGCAAATCATCACAAACCAAATTAAATACAAGAAATACAAGATTAGCTAATTTTGTTGTGAGTTTTGTTTAAATACTAGCTCTTCATAATATGCAATGTAAGTTACTTAAAAGTTTTCTAAACCAGGTTTGTAAACCAGGAGTTCCCAATCCTTGGGCCACGGACCACCTCTGGGCCTTGAGCTGTTTGGAACTGGGCCATGGAAGTGGCAGATGAGCTTATGTCCCCACTTGTGTGAACAGTGGCAGATGAGCATATCCCCACTTGCGTGAATAGTGGATGAGCAGTGTGCTCCATTTGCACAAGTGTGGAACCATCCCTTCTTCTCCCACACTGATCCACAAAACCAAAAAGATTGGGGAATTCTCTTCTAAATGACTGAGACCACAACTGACCGTTCTTGGAAAAGACTTTATTTTCACAAAAGACCCTTTTAAGTATGGAAAGACCATAAAATAGCAATGAAGTATTCATTGGTAGCGAGTTTTGCTTGAAGAGTTAAGAAATATTTTGCCAGAAAAACTTTACATATGAAATGTTAATGTTCAATCTCAATATGTCCTGAGATGCTTGATTTGAATCTTTATTTAATTATTGAGCTTCTGCTATTTTTAAAGTTCATGTTATCATCAGAATGTAACATTCTAGAAAGAAGCTACTCTGAAACACACAATAGGACCTGACAGCTATTATATCTGGCTAAAAAGAAAATTTCTTTGTGTTGGAAATGAAAAATTATGGTAATTTATACAAACATAAGCTGAACATATTAAATAATTAATATATGATTACTTCCCTAGTCGATCTACTGATTAGTTTCCAATTATTCATGCTTTTTCATATATGCATATCGTTAAATGAAACAAGCAAAATGAATGAAATGAAATGACAATGAAATAACATTAAGCAATTTTTAAAAAATCAAGTAGCTTTTATTAAATTATTATAATCCTGAAAACTTTGGGTTGGTGAAGTCTTAATAATTCAAAATAAGCATCCTGACCTTACCTTACTGTTTCAGTTTTTTTTTAAAAAAACTGTGTGCATATTATTGAAGCTTAATATACACCACGTGAAACAAAAAATAACAAAAATCTACATTTTTAAAACAGCACTTTTAACATGCATGGCAGTTAAAATATAAACCATGCAAATAAGATCTGAAATCAATGAAAGACAACCTTTTCCATGTTGAAAAAGAACTATAATTTAAAAATGATAGGTCTGGAATATTTTAGCTTGTGGGAAAAAGTGATCAAGACTTGGATAAAAATAATAAGAATTTCACCAACTGTTCCCAATACTTAACATTTCTACCCAAATTAATTTTCAGTAATAACCCTTGTAAATTGTTAAATGACAGATTTTGATAACAACTACAGAGCAGTTCAGTAGCTTCATGGTTTCATAATTGAAACCATTACCTTTTAAAGAAACACAAGACAAGTACACAAATAACTCTGCAGGAATTTACTGTTCACTAGTCTCAAATAACAGGAAAAAAAACATACGACTCACCTGTTGAGAAAACAGTTGTGGATGTAATTGGATTTGTTGTTCTCTAATATGTGTTACTTCCCGTGGCAATGTTTCAACTTCATGGATGGCTTCTAGAGTAACCTTCTGGGGCAGGACTTGGAAAAGTGATGTCACATACAACAAGATGGATTTCTTGTCAGGATAAGTTGTTGCAACATCTGCATATGCACATTAAACATACAAAAATTTACACTGTTTATAAGACTTCATAGAAAGAGGTTCCTAACTAATTCATTTTTCATTTAATAGAATATAATTCTTTATTGGCCAAGTGTGATTGGACACACAAGGAATTTCTCTTGGTGCAAATACCCTCTGTATACATAAAAGAAAAATGTGACACGCTTTTTCATTTAAGTTGATGGTAAACTAAAAACTTAATAGCCATAAAGGATCATGCCAAGGCCGAGCTTAACAATGTGTTCACAGATGCTTCTGGGACATTTGCAAACAGAAGAATACTCATTTCCTGCCTTTCTTCCCTAGCTAGGGTTTGCAGCCATGTTGTTCTGAACTTGATGTAAGAATGACTTTTCAGAACTAAAGAATTTGTAAAATGTAAAATCTATTATTATGGTCCTTTTCATGCCCCCAGATATAATTTGTGTATATACCGTTGTTGTTCTTTAGCCCTATTTACTGTAGTGGCCAAGGCCAACACCAGTCTATATTGTTTGGAAGCTGACATGACACCTTTAAGACTCATCTACCCATTAACCCTCACTCCCAAAATAAGTGCATCCTGGGAAGCCAGACTCCATTTCCCCTAGTGTTATGTCCTTGGGACTGACCAAAGTTCCCAACCAAGTCCGTCCATACTGCGGGGGCGTTTACAGCTCCCATTGGCTGGCTCCCTTCAACAGCCGGCTATAAAAGCCGGCTGCTAGGTCGAGCCAGCCGCTGTTCGTTGAGCATGTCTGCTTGTTAGTATGCAGACGCGACAGCCCTTTATTCCGTTGAATAAAGCCATTCCTTGTTAATGCTCTGGTCTAGCCTCTCATTTCTTGAACTTTAACACTGGCGACGAAGGTGGGATGGCTAACCAGAAGCATTCAATTGAGCTGAAGTCACAATAAGCAACTGAACCGCAGCCGCGAAGCAGAGAGCTCGGTCAGTTCGCTAGTTAGCTAAGTGAAAGTGAAGCGTCTGTAGCCGCTCGCGCAGGAAGCTACAGAGAGAGAGTGAAGTCAGGCGCTGAAGCTACAGCCGCCCCGCTCAGAAAAGAGCGTGAAATTCAAACTGCTGTCGTTTGAATTCGAAACTCAAGCAAAGCTCGGTGCTGTGTCCACAGCCGCCAACGCGCCCAGAGAGCGCGAAATTTGAATCTCTGTCAGTGCATCCGCCAACGCTCTCCGAGAGCGCGAGATTTGAAAAGATTGCTGATAAGTCACGGCGTTACAGCAAGAGCCTCTAACGCTCACAAGCACAGAGCTGAAGTCATTGAGCCAGGTGAATCACTGCAGCCACAGCCGCCTGCGCTCACGTTAGCACTATTGGGCCACGTTTACCCAGAGAGAGGGAGCAGTCTACCCTAGACTGAGGCACCAATATGAACGCTAACCCAGCATTTCCGCCTTTTAAGCCGGATGAAGAGAAGTGGGACTCTTATAGAAACCGCTTCAATCACTATATTGATGCCATCGGTCTGGCTGATGCAGCGGAGCACCGAATAAAGTCATATTTCCTCAGCTACTGCGGGGCTGCAGTCTTCGATACCGCAACAGCCCTCTTTGCTCCACGAGAAATCAAGAACGTTCCATGGCCAGAGCTGCTGGAAACACTTTCTAATCATTACTCCCCTAAACCATCGCAGATCGCGAGACGTTTTGCCTTCCGGATGAGGAAGCAAGCAGATGGGGAATCCATCAATCAATACATGACCGCCCTGAGGACAGCAGCTCTCCACTGCGAGTTCAAAAATTACCTGGACGACATGTTACTTGATCAACTCGTATGTGGAATCAAAGACTTAAGACTGCAGAGGCGTTTGCTGGCCAGAAAAGATCTCAACCTCTCCCAAGTGGTTGAAGAAGCCTTGGCCGCAGAACTAGCGACCCAGTCAGCCGCTGAAATCCAAGGGACCACCCCCAAACCCAGTTCTGCCACTGTCCACTCCGAGGAAGCGGTGAGTGAAGAAGACCCTACTGAACACGCGGATGTTCATCGTCTCAAACCCTTGAGGCAACCACAGGTAGGGGCAAGGCACGGGAATGGCAACGCACCTAAGCACATCCTGTTATGCCTGTCCTGCGGGGGTCCCCATGCCCGGACGTCTTGCAGGTTCAGAAACGCTACCTGCAACAACTGCAGCAAGAAAGGTCACATCGCCAGGGCCTCCCCGGCAGCACACGTGGCACCACAAAGGCCTTCGTCTTCTTACGCTCCCCCGGAGCCACCAAGGCAAGTAGAAAACTGTTACACTTGCTACCAAGCTAATCACACTTTTCTAACACCTAACAAAATCACACTTTCTATTCATTTAGAAGGTAAACCATGTCTCATGGAAGTCGATACCGGGTCAGCGCTCTCGATCATCTCGTGGAACACACTTAAGAAAATCTGGCCCAGCCTGTCTAGGAGCTAACTCCAGAAGAGCCGCCTTACCTTGAGGGACTATCAAGGAAAGAATATTCCAGTACTCGGAAAAGGCAAGTTCCTCGTTAAATTCAAATCCTTTAAAGGCCATCTGCCTTTAGTGGTTGTTGACGGTGCCCTCCCTAGCCTTTTGGGGTTGGATTGGTTCCCCTATCTCGGTCTTAGCTTAACGGGAGTCCATGCTGTCTCAACTTCCGATATTGACTCCCTATTTGCAGATTACGCTGACGTGTTCAGCAACGAATTAGATTGTTACAATGGCACACCCATTTCTTTTTCTGTGGACCCCCAAGCAGTTCCCGTCCGTTTAAAACCGCGTAGAGTACCATTTGCACTACGCCCTAAACTGGACGCGGAACTGGACAAATTGCTCAAACAGGGGGTGATTGAGCCCACGGATTTTGCTAAGTGGGAGACCCCAATTGTCACACCCCTTAAGAAAGATGGCAGTTTAAGAATTTGTTCTGATTATAAGACCACAATTAACCGCTACCTACAGGTTAGCGCTTACCCAATCCCGGTAATACAGCATTTACTCCACACATTTGAGCCTGGCACCATTTTCGCCAAATTGGATATGTCACAGGCTTATCAACAGTTTCCTGTCGACAGTCAAACGGCCGATTTACAAACTATTGTCACTCATAGAGGGGCATTCAGGTGCAGGCGTCTCCAATTTGGCGTTAGTGTCGCCCCTGGCATTTTTCAGTCATTAATGGAATGAATACTTCAAGGCCTCCCTGGCGTGGTTCCTTATTTTGATGACATATTGGTCTCAGCCAGGGACAGACCCCAACTTTTCCAAAGAGTCAGAGCGGTATTAGACAAGTTCAGGCAGCATGGCCTCAAACTAAAAAGGGAGAAGTGTGCCATCGCCACTAAACAGGTGGACTTTCTTGGGTATAGAATAGACGCCTCTGGCATCCACCCGGTGGAATCTAAAGTCAAAGCTATTCACGAGGCACCCACGCCTTCCACAAAGTCTGAATTACAGGCTTTCCTTGGCTTATTAAATTTCTACGCTTCGTTCCTACCCCACAAAGCGTCAGTAGCTGAACCGTTACACAGACTCCTAGACAAAAATACACCGTGGCATTGGGGACCCAAAGAGGATTATGCCTTTAAAGCAGTCAAATCACTGCTCACCTCAGACGCTGTCCTAATACGATTCGACCAGCGCCTCCCTTTAGTCTTAGCCGCAGACGCATCCCCCTTCGGGATTGGGGCCGTCTTAAGCCACAGACTCCCCAACGGCTCCGAGGCACCAATCGCCTTCTTTTCCAGAACCTTTTCACCAACCGAGCGTAATTACAGCCAAATTGATAAAGAGACCCTAGCTGCAGTTGCTGCAGTAAAAAAAATCCACGAATTTCTTTTTGGTCATAAATTCGAACTCATCACAGACCACAAGCCGCTTCTGGGGCTACTGTCGGGGGACAAACAAACACCCCAAGTCTTGTCACCCAAGATGACAAGGTGGACCTTATTCCTGGCGGCCTACTCGTACAAACTCGTTCACCGCCCAGGAAAAAACCTAAGCCACGCCGACGCCCTCAGCCGCTGCCTGCTGCCAGCTCCTGTGGAGGACCCGGCTCCGGTCCATGCCATCTTCGATGTCAGCGAGCTCAACCTGCCTGTCACCTCGGGCGACATCGCCTTTCACTCCAAAAAAGACAAAACAATCGCCCAGGTTCTGGACTGGGTATGGAGGGGGTGGCCGGTCACTAACTTTACAACTGAATTCACACCATTTAAAACTCGCCAGCAAGAGCTTTCTAGTTTACAGGGCTGCCTGCTGTGGGGAACCAGAGTCGTCATTCCAAACTCACTTCGCACACTGGTCCTGAAGGCGCTGCACGACGGCCACCCAGGCATCGTCTGGATGAAGGCGTTGGCTCGGAGTTACGTCTGGTGGCCGGGCATGGATGACGAGATCGCCAAATGGGTAAGCTCTTGCCGACCCTGTCAGGAATCCAGGCCAGCACCGCCAATCACCACCCCAACCAAGTGGGAGAGTGCCAACGCACCGTGGTCGCGGCTGCACATTGACTTGGCCGGGCCAATGCACGGCAAGACCTTCTTGGTGGTCGTGGATTCGTATTCCAAGTGGATCGATGTGGCCCTACTACCCACGACCACCACCCGGGCAGTTGCCCAAGCCCTGACACATTTATTTGTAACACACGGGCTGCCTGACACCCTAGTCTCGGACAATGGCCCCCAATTTATGTCTACAGAATTCAGCCGGTATGTCACCAACCTGGGCATCCAGCACATCTTAACGGCTCCCTTTCATCCCGCCAGCAATGGGTTGGCAGAGAGAGCCGTTAGGTCAACAAAGGAGGCGTTGGCCAGATTCAATCAAGAGGACTGGCACTCTAGGCTCTCCCGTTTTCTCTTGAGCCAACACACGACCCCCTGTACGGTTACAAACAAGTCTCCTGCCGAGCTCCTAATGGGCAGACGCCTGAGAACTGTGTTAGACAGACTGCACCCCCACTATTGCCCTGACACTCCTATCGGGTCTGACAGCAGGGTCAGAGATTTTGTGTTGCAGGACCCAGTGTTTGTCAGGAACTACGCCGGTGATCCGCTGTGGGTACCCGGGAGAATCGTGGCCATCACCGGTCCGAGGTCGTACCAAGTTCAGCTGGAGGACGGGCGAGTTTGGCGAAGACATCTGGATCAGATAAGGAAGCGCCAGAGTGGTCATGCCAATGCTGAACCATGGACTCCAGTTGATATCCAGTCGCCACACCAGAATCCGATCAGGGACCATCTGAGGGGCCAGTCATCACCAACCGAGCCTGGGGAACGGACGGTAGACCGGGACCATCCACCAGAGACACCAGCCTTGCCGACCAGCGATGCCACCGGGTTGTTGGACAATGACTGTATTACAAACTAACCTGATGGCAGAGACTATTCACAGATGCCAGGTCAGGTCCCAGAGCAACCCCACTCTCCAGCACCCACCAATCCTGATTCTCCGAACTCTGTGCCACTCAGTGACTCACCAGAACTGCGCCGGTCCGGGCGCCCGCACAGACCACCGGCATATTTAAAAGACTATTCATGCTCGCATCTGGGGGGAAGGGGTGTTATGTCCTTGGGACTGACCAAAGTTCCCAACCAAGTCCGTCCATACTGCGGGGGCGTTTACAGCTCCCATTGGCTGGCTCCCTTCGACGGCCGGCTATAAAAGCCGGCTGCTAGGTCGAGCCAGCCGCTGTTCGCTGAGCATGTCAGCTTGTTAGTATGCAGACGCGACAGCCCTTTATTCCGTTGAATAAAGCCATTCCTTGTTAATGCTCTGGTCTAGCCTCTCATTTCTTGAACTTTAACACCTAGCATTCAGAAAGAAACAGAAGCAACAGGAAAAATCCAGCCTAATCCATGGCCCATGTTCATCTGAGGACAAAAATCCACATCCCATACACACAGCATCGCTGGTGAGATTTAGATTTATCTGTACTTGCTAACTGTTATGCTCACCAGCAACTCAACACTGCTTATTTTGTATTTGAGTTCTTATTGTATGTATTTTTATTTTTCCCAGTTTCACCCATCCTTTTCCTTTAATAAAGCATCCAGATCTATTCACATGGTCTGTTTTATTGGGGGATAGGTGGATTTAGCTGCCTTCCAAAGCTGCACACAAAGTAACATGTAGCAAGGCCAGAACAGTCCTAAACCAGTGTAAGGGGGTATGTAAAAAGCATAAAAAATGCAGCAGAGTCTTAAAAAAGGAAAATAAAAACTAGAAAATATTAAAACAGAAAGTATATATAGTATAAATGTCTATAAGAATCTAGAACAAAAAATATGAGCATTATATTGGTGTAGGTGTAGGGGAAGATAAAAAGATTAGTATGTGCAAGACTATATCAATGACAGAGCACTCTCATATGGTGAAGTAGGTAGTCACTGAGTTTAGTTTATTGCACAGGACATCTGATAAATTTTGAGCCCTGATGCACAGAACTGGCAACCTTATAGTCTTGGTAATTCAAAACAACAGGGAAACGTAGCCTGTGTACCCTGTGCATTTATGCAATAATGGTCACTTCATTGCTTGACCCAATGACCTAGCATTTTGAGAGAGAAAAATCTCCTTTGTTCACTTTCCCCATGCCACAACTGATTTATGTATTTTACTCATAACTAATCTCAGGTGCCTTTTTAAAAAGCTATTGTAACAAATATTTAAGGTCTCCCCACCCCCAATGACTTGGCTTTTGATTACTGGTATTGTGCTCTTCTAAATCTTTTTTGGCTCTCTTGCATTCTTTTCCCACTGAAGCTGGCAGGATTGTAAACTGTTCAGATATTTGTAAAAGGGCAATACTACATTGGCCCATTTCAGTCTGAAATTTCTATTGAAGTATACTATCCAGCATCATCCCAAGTTCTTTTTTGTGGTTTGTTACAGTTCAAAACTCTCACTGCATTTGAAAATTTAGGGTATGTTAACCCAAAGTACCTCATTTTAAACTTAATTGAAAAACATTTACCATTTGATGACCATTCACCTAATTTAAAAAGAACCTTCTTGAACTTTTCTCAATCACTTCAGAGACTAGTATTTTTCACAAATATTACCTAGCAAATAGATTACTAACAGATTAATTAAGATTATAAACCAGATATCCCGAGATATACAGTATGCTCAAGGGACTCCATTTCTTACTTTTGGGGAGGAGGGTCCATTTATTTTGCTTTATGCTTTTAATTATTAACAATAAGCACAGAGAAAAATCCTCTTAATTTATCACCACTATTTTCATTCAAGAGCTTTTCTTAACATCAGCAATTGCAAAGTAAAAGAAGGGCAAATGATACATAATGTTGAAGGGACATAATAGTAGAATAGTTAGAATTAATGGGATATAATAGTAGAGTCAGTAGAATTGGTTTGACTTGCTGTTTTGCTTCTGTAAGAATTACTTTGCCTCTGCCAGAATTTCTGTTATCTTGTTTTTCTGTATCATCCTGAACCTGGCACCTATTTTAGGTTGAAGCTGCATACATAGAGGACACATATGGGGGTACCTTGTTATAGTTCACACCACAGCTCTAACTTATACCTTTGGTCTGTCTTGCTAAGCATGGTCAATGCAGGACTACAAGGAAGGCATGGGCCAGGAGACCAGAATTGGGTACTAGGCTGATATCTCTGAAGATATAAAAGTATGCCATGGCTTTCCTAAAATGTGGCTTTTTTCCTTGCATGCTTTCTGCTTATATGCAGTGAAAAATTGTCCATCCAGGATTTTGTTTTGCAAAATAAAAACTGTTACACTTCAAGCCTCTTCCCGAGTCTCTCTCTTTGGCATTCTGGTGACTCAAGTACATTTTGGGATGTTACAATGTCATAACACAAACATCAGGATGGAAGCACTAAAAGTCAAATCTTGAACTGTGACTTTTTTGTTATCATGTTGTAGAAAGCCCCCCCAAATTAAAATATTGTTTGTTCTTAATATTAAAAAGAGCCGGGATTTCCCCTAAAGGAGAAATTGAGAAAAATCTTAACAAAGGCAGAAAGCAGCCCCAGTCTTCCTGCTATAGGAAAACAGCATCAAGCAGAAGCATGAAGAGGCCAATTTTTAGGAGATTTTTGTATCCATTCAGAAAGATTAGATCACTCTATTCATAAGCAAAGAGCAAACAGAGACTTCAAATAAGCAACACAATTAGGCAAGCCCAAAATTGACAAGATTAGCTGAGACAAACACCTAGGATTTGCATTTCCCCTTTTGCCTGTAGAGCCAGCCATGACCCCTACATAGGAATCTGGCAACATCCATTAGAATATAAAGGACATGTTCAAGGCAATCTCAATCACGAGGCCTCAAAGAATTTATAAAACACCATTTATCTCAACCCCATTTTGTCAGTAACCCCAGAATCATGCTACTTTCACTGAAGTTTATTTGGAAACCAAATAAACAGAGGCCTTCTTTCCTGCAGCCAGCCTCCATTTTATTTCCAGTGGTTTTCTCCCAGCTTGGAACCAGACTGGATTTTTATTTCAACAATTTTCCTGGTCAGGCAACATTTTACCAAATGTCCTTAAAAAATTAATTAATGGATGTTACATCCAAAGTGAAACCAAATACATAAATACATGACTCATTTAAGCATTTATGAGTTTTCTTGACTGCTATTTTAATGTCTTTTTTGTTGCTTTTAACTCTGGTTGTTTTTTACTGTTTTTATTCTGTTTCAACTGTGAGATGCCCAGAGTCATAAATATGAAACAGGTGGCTTATAAATCTACTAAATAAATAAGAAAGCAACAATTAAGAAAAGAAAAACACCCTATTCCCTCATAAGTCCTATATATTTTCTCATTCATAATTATTATTTTGCAGTGTTTAAATACAAAAAATACCTATTCAAAATAATAATCTTATACGTAGCCAAACAAGATTAATATTTTATTTGAAAGATTATACAGTGTATATAAATAACTGAAGAAGTTATATTAGTCTAATTTAAATGTTAGCAGTTGGTATTAGAGATGAAAAGAAAAAGAAATGAACTGAATTTGGGTGTAATATATTGATAAGAACTGCATCCAAATTCATATATCCACTAAATGATGAAATTGTCAGCATTTCAGAAAAACTCGACTCTAACAAATAATTCCAAACCAGACATGTTCTCAAAATTCCCTTTTATTAGCATAGTAAACTGACACATCTGGGAAATCCTGAATCTGAAAGTCCTGGGTTTCCTTCCAATAAGTAAAATATTACAAATCCACCCCCTGCCCCCATCATTCCATCACATGCCCCAATCACCATCTGTCTCAACTTGAGATGTCCCCTCTACTACTCCTCAGCCAGGTGCTGGAACAACATGACCTTGACTGTAAAGAAGAATGCTATTATGTCTAACCATATACAGTCTATGAAATTTCCCCCTCCCATCTTCCCAGGCTCAAGAATGTGGCAGCATGGAAGCTTCTGGGGCTAATATGGCTTCCAAAGCTGACAGGCATCTCCCTTTGAAAAAAATTACATCCTGAAAAATACAATAAACAAAACACAACAAGGGATTAACGCATTGTCATCAATCCACTTAACCCCCCTCCCCTCCCCAAGGGGACCCTTTGGCTTGTTGGGGAACTTGTCATGGACTTGCTTAACCAATCTATCTATGTGTACATCCCAACTTTTCATCCAAGTAGCTTCTCAAAGAGTAGCCTTTCCATGGTACTAAATATTGTAATCGTCCTCTGTGTAATCTAGAGTCGAGGATTTCTTGACTTCATAATGTGTGTCACCTTGTACTACTAAAGGTTTGGGGGGAGCTGCTGGTATGGGTCATATATTGGAACCAACAGCAGGCTTTAACAAGCTGCTATGGAACCAAGGGAGCTAAGCTGAACAGTAACTGGATTGATTACTTTCAATATAGGAAAGTGATCCAGGAATTTAGGTCCCAATTTTTTACTAGGAAGCTTCAACTTAGGATATTTAGTTAACGAAAACACTCTATCACTCACCTTAAAAGGTGGTTGGAGAGATCTATGTTTGTCTGCTTGTTTTTTATATTCTTCAGCTGCTTCTGTTAGAGCTTTTTTTTGTATTCTCCCAACCTTTTTTTAACGAGTCCATCCAGTTCGTTAAGGACATGGATGTTGGGGGTTCTCTGGGTAACACAGGCATAGGAACAAAGTCTATGCCGGTAGTGATTTGGGAAGGAGTCAAGACAATGCTGCTGTGTACTGCACTGCACTGACTAGACATGAAGAAGTTTTTATTACAATCCAGTTATTGCATATCACAAAAAAACTAATTAAATTTTTCAAGGCAGTTACAAAGTATAAACATAAGTCATGCGGCATTATTTTCAAGTTCTGTATTTACTGGGCTTTTAAATGTTGTTTATGTATTTACTGAATTCAAAATATAAAGATATATAGTTGTATCTCTGAATTACTTAAATACAAAGAATACTTGACAGAATTTTGTGAATCTATTAATACTACATTGTTAAATGGATGGACATGCGAACATGGTAGATAACTAGGTAGATAGAGTATACCCTACACATATATTTTCTTAATAGATTTCTAGCTTGCCAGATTCCACTGTGATAATTCTTTTTAAAAGCAAAATTTCATAATCTGTGAGAGTTTATGGAAACCCTCAAAATGACTTTAGCTGAAGCCATATTCCTTTTACTTCATTTCTTCATTCTTCAAACAGTTCACAGTGAACTACGGGAAGTTGGATTATTTCCTCCCAAGTGCCATACATAACAGTGATAAGGCCCATGGGAATCAAGGTCATCTCAACAAGATGCTTGTAACAGCCGGAGGAAGTAGCTGAGCAGCCTGCCATTCACCTGGTTGGTTAACATGACTAGTGACACTGGGGGTGGGGGTGGGGGTGTGATATCCATTCCTTTTATTATAACAAAATGCAGGAAATATTTACAGTTATTTTCACATTTGAATGTGTCAATATGATATACCCAATAAAATGGATCTTTGAGAAAAGCCACAGCCTCAGAAAGCAAACCACCGGAAAGCATTTTTGCTCGCAACAGTGCCATGTGCTTCCTGTATGGTAAGTATAAAAGGATACAATTGATGGAAAGACTCTGTTCCTGCAGCTCAGGAGAGTTGGAGACTGTGGGTCACATGCTCCTTAGATGTTCCCTTTATACAGAGATTAGGGAAAAAAAATCTGCTAATAATTGCTAGGTATCCTGGCTGTTCTGACACTACCTATCTTCAGTGGCTCCTTAAGGATGAACAGTCCATAACTAAAGTGCAGGTGGCCAGATTCTGTGAAGCAGCACTGGGGATTCATTGCAAACTCTTGTCTTCTCCACCATAGATATGTTATATAACAAATGTGGCAAACTGTTTGCACTGCTTAGTCCTTTCCTTTTAGTGTTGAACCTACAATGGGCCATACAGTTTATGGATTGTAATTGTAGTATAGTTAGACCATGTACAATTGACAGATGGGATTTTATTAAGATTTTAGTTATTATTTATTTTATACTAGAATTTTTAATTGTGTATTTACTGACATTTTTATTTGTTCTGGTCTCTAGTCTAAGACTGTAATAAATTGGTGGTGGTGGTGGGAATCAAGGATAGCTGTGTTTTCAAGAATTCTGAGAGGAATTCTCAGAAGATAGGGATAATACCAAACTAATAAAATAGCTCAGCATTATGGCTGAGGTGATATGCTTAGCAAGTCATAGATAAACAAACATGGCTAAGGACACAATATAAATCCAAATTTGATGTCAAAGACAATGAAATGTTCCTAAATTTACCATGGTTTCATTTTGGCAAATGAAACCTAAAATACACTACAAAAATGGAATAAAGCACAGATAATTTATATAGCCCAAGATGTAAGACAAATGTTGTCAGTTTAAAACTGAACCTGACAGCAACCATTTTTTGGTTCTTCAGTTGCCACACAGAGAGGGAAGGGGGGAAGGAGTTGAAATGCCTTACTAGCCACAACAGAGAGCTTTCTTGTGAGAACCAAGGTCATCTTTACTGGCAACAGATAAGGCTGGAGAAGGAGTGCCCCTGAAAAGGCAATAGAGTGAGTGAGGGGGTAGAAATGGATCCAGAAAAAGTAAAAGCCATCCTGGAGTGGCAACTACCTTGAACCTGCAAGCAATTGCCCTGCCCCCTGGGCACGCGCAGAGGAGGTAGTGAGTGTGTGCAGGGCCTGGTGTCCCCAGGGATTGTCTTACCCCACAGGCTCACTGTGTTCAGAGCACTTCCCTTTCTCCCAGGATGTGCAGGGGATGGGGCCAAGGCGGCAGGGCAGTCTCTTACTGGCTCCAAGCGGCTGCATGGGTCTGATCTAAGGTTGACCATGTGCTGGCCTGGATGGCTGCTCTTCTTCCTCCTCTCCTCTGAGTTCTTTCCAAGTTCTGGAATGTGCATGTGTCAAGCCTGACTTACGGTCATGGACTCATCATGATAAGGGACCGGGTGGTGAGGTGTGATGCATGCAGGACTGAGAAGAAGATGCCACTGTTGGAGGAATGCTGAAGGGAGAGTAGCTGAAGTGGCAGGACTAATCCTGCAAACATCCACAGGTCCAGATGTTGGCTTTGTTTTCTGTTGGGGATTGGAGGAGGCTGAAGTAACCTGCATAGGGGGAGGACTCCTGAGTGGGTGGACTGACAGATGGGTGGTGTTTGGGGAAAAGGCATAAAAGCAGCACTGGTAGGCAAAGCTCCCAGTGCTAGCTTTACATGTGACTCGCTGTCTGTTGTTGCTGCTTTATTTGCAAACCAAGGTGGATTAAAAGAAACCCTGCATCTATGTGAGTGTTCTGAGTTCTTTCTTCTGTCTGTGTGAGTCAGCCAACGGCATTTTAGAGAAAGCTAGCATTCCTTTTTAAAGGACTGTATCGTTGATTTCTCCTTCTTGCCTGTTTGTGAGGGTGTTGCTACTTCTTTGGGCATGGTGGAGGGAGGAGTCACCGGTGGATCCAGAAGTGGAGGAGGTGGAGCCCGATGTGGAGACAGTGAAACTTGAGAATACAGAACCAATCTTACTGCCTTCAATAATGGAAGAGACTGGGACTGAAGTTATTCACCAATCAGTGGTGAGGCCTAAAGAACAGGGGGTTAAGGCAGCTGGAAAAGGGGTTGGCTTGCAGGAAGAGCTAATGGTAGCAAACAGGAATCTTGAAGAAGCAATTGGACACTTAAAAATGGAGAGATCTTAGTCCTTCTTGAGGTTCCAAAACATGAAAGAAAGTAAAGAGGAAGATCTACCCAATCTTATGGCAGAATTGTTGGTCAACGCCTTACAGAAGACCAAACAGGATGTATGAAACAACATAGATGAGACATATAGGATATACATCAACTATGTGCATAGACACAAACTGTCGAGGGAGGTACATGTAAGGTTTGCAAGAAAAACAATCAGAGATGAAGTGTATGGAAGAACAAGGGACGAACTGTTGATATATAAAGGGAAGGAAATACCCAGAAAGGTAAGAGAAGGAATTATCACTTTCTATTGCCACAATTGGTGAAAAACAGGATAATGTTTAGATGGCTCAACCCTGAAGGCATGTTGATCTTCTGGGAAGAAAAGAAATTTTGAATCGACATATTAGACAAGGTGCAAGAATTCTATGAATATTACCTAGCTTCAGATGAAGAACAAGACAGTAGAGAGACATAAAAAGCCAAGACCAACAACTGGAAGAAAAGGAACTAGACCAAGTTACGAGAGAATGATTGGAAATGGAAAGCCAGGAAGGAGAAAGGGTATGGACAAGAGCGCAAAGAGAGACAAGGACAAGAACAAGAATTACATACAAACAATAAAATGGAAGAAGAAATTACGTTGTTATCTATTAATATAAATTGATTGAACTCCCCAGTTAAAAGAAGACAAACTTTGTCAAAACTCCAAAAACAGAATATGGACATCATTTGTTTGGAAGAAGTGCATATTAAAAAAAACAATATGAAAATAACTTAGAATCACCTAAACTAGGGAAACTAGACCTTGCTCTGTCACATAAAATGAAAAGGGGTATAGCAGTATACATTAAGAATTCGCTGAGACCGAAGCAGATTTTTGCAGATGAAGAAGGAAGAATATTAATAGTAGAAATAATGTCAAATCAAAAAAAATATTGTTGATAGTAATATATGCACCAAATACAGACCAGACAGAATTTTATCATAAGCTATATTGGAAAATAATAGAATTGGAACAGGAGAATGTATGTATAATAGGGAACTTCAGTGCGGTGGTAGATACAGAAAAAGATTATACAAACAGCAAAAAAAATAAGAGGAAAACACTACAAATACATTCCACAAAATGGTGCAAGAATTAAATTTAAAAGATGCATTGAGAAAATTAAACATACAGGAGAAACAATATATATTTTTCTCGAATCCACATGGCTCTTGGTCAAGGATGGATAGGGTGTGGATGGACCCCCAAATAGGAAAAGACATAGAGGAAATAGAAATAATGCCGAATACTTGGGCAGACCATAACCCATTAAAATTGAAATGGAAAGGGAGAAAAGGGAAAGGGAGGTGGACTTTAAATCAGAGAATTTTAAAAGATAAAAATTATGTGCAAATGTTAGAAAAAGGACTTAAATTATTTTTCAAAGACAACACAAATGAACAATGCTACAAAACTTATGGGATACAATCAAAGCCTATATTCGAGGATTAACAATAGCATATGGAGCGAGAAGGAACAAAGATAAGAAGAAACAACAAATGGAATTACAGGAAAAACTTAAAGAATTGGAATTTAGAATGCAAAAAAAAACCCCAAAATGAAGAAATCAAATGAGAGAGGGATGTGGTCAAACATAAAATAAATTTAACTTTACAAGAAGAAATGGTGCGAAACCTTAGATTGGTGAAACATAATTACTTTGAAAGCCTTTGCAAGGCTTTTCAGGCCAAATTATAGGCCTGTTTCATCATTTCCAGTATTACAGGAAGTGACGAAACAGGCCTTTAATTCGGCCTGAGAAGCCTTGCACAGTCTTTTTCCAAGCCTCTGGGAGGCCGTAAATGGCCTCAAACCAACCCCCCCAAAATCAGCTGTAAGGCACATGCATGTGCAGTGAGGTAAGTTTGCCTACGGCTCGCATGCCAGCACAAATGGCTCTGCGTGCCACTTATAGCATGCATTCCACAGGTTCGCCATCATGGTGTTAGACCTAAATAAACTAGGTAGCTATAAAGAATTGTTAGATGAGCAAGCAGAATTAAAATCAAACCAAGAATTGAAGGTACAAGGAATAAAGATAGATTGGTGGCCATATCTACAAACTCAAACAAGGAAAGATATAGAGCAATATGGGATATTCAAAGATCATCAGGTTTTATTTTATGTTTTTTAAAAATTAGAAAACTTAATAAAATTTATTTATTTTTTTTAAAAAAAGAATTAGATAAAATACTTCAGGGGACAGAGGAAAAAATGATTACTACAATACAAGCAGAATGGTCAAGACCTTGTTGATGATTCCCCCACTATGTCAAGGACCTTGAGGGGGGGTGGAGCTGGCATCCTGGCGGTTGGACAGGAGATCTTGATTCTTTAGGAACACTGTTGATATCTCAGCTGCTGGTCGGTCCCCATGGACCTAAACCGTCCCATAGAGACAGTGATTGACAAGGGCACGTCCTGTTGATCCCAGGGACATCACAAAGTCCCTGGTTGATCCAGGGAAAGCCCTTTTTGCTGGCAGCGGAGAGGCAGCCTCCAAGCTGCTGAAGCTGGGACAGCTCCAGAACGGAAGAGACTGGAAGAAAGTGTGTCAGTTTGGTGAGATGAACTTTTACTTATTATTTCTTGGAGAGAACACCCTGAAAAAATGAAAGTGGACTAAAAGTGAAGAGGAAAGAGTTTAAGCGGTGGTATTAATTATCAAAGTGAAAGTTTTGTCCTTTTTTCCCCTTTTTATTGGAGCTGTTTTACTTTTTAAGCTGGACTGGTACTTTTTAATCTTTTTATTTCTGTTTGTATTTCCTTCTCCTTTTGAAAAATCTTTTTTGATTAAGACTCTTCTGCTTGATTTAACATTTATTTCTCTCCCTTTAAAAAAAAGTGGGGGGAGATTCTACTTTTTCTTTCTTTCTTGTAGTTCCTGGTTGTAGATTGAGGAGGGGGAAGTGAAAGTAAAGGAAAGTAAGTAGCTCTGCTGCCCAGAGGCTTGGATACATTGTTTCTTTTTCCTTTCACTAGTTTGTGTTACGATAAAGGACTCTGAGCTGTGTATTGGAAAAGATAGAGATGAGCATGGCAGTTTGTTTATTCAGGTGCTCATTTCTGAACAGATAGTTGGAGTCTGGAGTTGAAGTTGACCTTGAAAAACTCTAAGCTGATTTATCAAAGAGCCTTGGATATTAGGTGGCAGAGGCTTGTTTTATATTAGAATTGCTTTTTACCTTTTGCTTCCCTTTCTAACCCCCCCCCCCCACTAGTGGGGCTCTTTTTTCTTTCTCTAATTGGATTTTAACTTTTCAAACCAGCAACTAGAATGTAAACCTTTTATTTTGGGGTTTTTTTTGACTATCAAGAGGAACATATAGAATATTTTTCTTTTTTCCCTTTTTATTTTTTACACCTACCATTGCAAATAATTGGATTAAGGTATACAAGTGCCTGAAGAATATCTTTTTCCTTTTTTCCTTTGGAGTGGCAACTGTTTGCCTTCGTTCTTTTTTTCTTTTTCCCTCTTTTTTTCTTTTTTTTCTTTTTCTCTCTCTTTCTTTACAGATAAGCATTACAAGATGACCAAAATTGACCAAAAAATTGAAAAGACAGAAGAAAAAGTAGAAAATTTAAAACAGATGATGATGAAATATGAAGACAGATTCAAAAAAATTGAAGAAGATATACAAAGAGATAAGAAAATTGGAGATATTGATATTCCTTTTATGCAATATCGAAAAGGGCAGGGGTGAATCATTAGAATGGGAAATAGACAAATCAGAATTTTACTTAAGATTTCAAAATATAGAAGAAGAGAAAGGTGAAAACCGTGCTGAAATAATGGCAGAAATATTGGCAGAAGCACTGGAAATAACTAAAGAAAAGATGATGGATGGGATGGATGAAGTGTTTCGTGTCTACAGAAGATATGCAATGAGGAATAGAGTACCAAGAGAAGTTCACATCAGATTTACTAGGAAGAATACTAAAACACAGATACTCCAGGTGGCGAGAGAGAAAACACTAAAATATAAAAATAAAGAAATTGTGGTGCTGAAACAGATACCAAGAAGAGTAAGAGAGATGAGAAGAGAATATTTATTCTTGACTAAAGAGCTACTTAAAAAAGGAGTAAACTACAGATGGTTGATGCCAGAAGGCCTTTTGTTCACTTGGCAGGAACAAAGACACAGAATTCACACAGTTGGAAAAGCTGAGCTATTCTACTTAGAATACTTTAGAGAAAAGGAGGAAGAAGAAAGAAAGGAAGAGTCACTAACTGAATTCCAAGAGGAGTCTACAGCAATAATTGAAAAAGAAAAAGAAGAAGGTACAGTAGGCGGTGAACCCAGAGAACAACGAGAATTGAGATCTACTAGAGCAATAAAACCCTCCTATAAAGCTTAACATGGATGAAAGAATATTGATTACGATTAACATAAATGGACTTAATTCAGCTATTAAAAGAAGGAAAGTATTTCACAAATTAGATAAATTAAAATTTGATATAATCTGCTTACAAGAGGTACATATTAAAAAGCAACATGAATATATACTAAAACAAGAAAAATTAGGAAAATTATTCACATTGCTGGCACAATCGAAAAAAAGAGGTGTGGCATTATATATTAAAGAAACAATTTTGGCAGAACTAATTTATACAGATGATGATGGAAGGATTTTGATGGTGGAGATATGGATAACAGCGTTAAAACACTTTTAATTGCAATATATGCCCCAAATGATAAACAAGAAGAATTTTATAGGAAATTACATACAAAAATAACTGATTTGGACTATGTTAATATCTGCATGATGGGTGATCTTAATGGAATAATTAATGACTGGTTGGACTATAAAAAACAGAAAACAACAAAGAAAGTAAGAAAGATGCTACCAAAATCCTTCCTCCGAATAACAGAAGAATTTAATTTAAAAGATGCATGGAGAGAGAGAAATGTGGAAAGTAAGCAATATACTTTTTATTCAAATAGACACACATCCTGGTCTAGAACAGATATGATATGAATGTCAGCAGAATTATTGACTAATGTACAACAGATTGAAATAGAAACAAGCACATGGGCAGATCATAATCCAGTATCAGTTATTTGGAAAGGATACAAGAAAAAATCCAGATGGACTCTAAATAATATGATTCTGAAAGAAAAAGACTTTAATCAGAAAATAGAGAAATAACTTTTCTTCTTCAAAGAAAACAGAAAAGAGGATACATCTTTACAGATTCTCTGGGACACGATGAAGGCCTACACAAGAGGCTTGATAATAGATTATACTAGGAGAAGAAACATAAAACAGAAAAAGACATTTAAGACATTAGAGGATGACTATAAAAGACTGGAAAAAGACTTACAGAAGTCCCCACAAAAAAAGACATTAAAAATAAAATGGATATAATTAAACATAAAATGAGACTAATGGAAAAAGAGGAATTAGCACAAAAAATTAAAAGTGCGAAACAGAATTACTTTGAAGATGCAAATAAACCAGGCAGATGGCTAGCTTATAAATTGAGAAAGGAAAGAGAAGCAAGAAGAATTAGCCAATTGATAAATAAAGAAAGGTTTGTTATGGAAATGAGGAGAAGAAAAAAATTATACAAGATTACCATGGTAAACTATATTTTCAACAGAATATTCAAGAAGAAAAAATCAAGCAATATCTTCAGAAAGTGAATTTACCTCAGATACCCCAAAATATTGAAACAATGTTAGAAGGAAATATAACAATGATGGAACTAACAGAAGCCTTTAAAAAACAGAATGCTGGGAAAGCTCCAGGTCCAGATGGGTTGCCAGCGGAATTCTATAAGACTTCTTAGGAAATATTGAATTTTCATCTTCTAGAAGTTATGAATGAAGTTATGTTAAAGAAAAGAATCCTAAAAACATGGTCAGAAGCGTACATTACATGTATACCAAAGGAAGGTACAGACCTGCAGCAAGTTAAAAATTATAGGCCTATATCTTTATTGAACTCAGACTATAAAATCTTTGCTTCAATTTTGGCAGAAAGACTAAAAAGATACTTAAATAATTTTATTCATACTTTGATGTGGGTAAAGGAATGGATAACACTAACAGTAGATTATTGACTATAGAAGGCCATGACTTGCTGCTGGGATGGCATGCCTTTCTCTGGTATAAGGGAACTAAAACACAGGGGTATTTTAGAAGACATTACATTTGAGAAGCATTGTTTTTGAACTGGGAGAAGATTAAAAGAAAATATTATTTAAAAATTCCATTATGGATATCTACCATTAAAGCTTTTTCTTATCCAATAATATATAAAAAGGAACAAACAGTTAGATATGGGGAATTATTGAATGAAAAGGGTGAACTTAAATCTATACAAACGTTGCAAGAACAAAGTATAAAAATGAATTGGTATTCTTATTTGCAAATACAATCTAGGTTTGATAAAGACTTTAAGGCAGAAGGTATTTATGATAAGTTGACTGACTTAGATAAAATTTTGATGGGTACTGATGAAAAGGTAATTAAAAAACTTTATGGATATCTATTAGAATTTAAATTGGACGAGGAGCAAGTTAAAGAAACGATGATTGCTTGGGGAAAAAATTTTGGATATGGAATTGATTTGGAAAAATGGCAAAAATTGTGGTCTCAAAATTATAAAATGACAATGTCAACTGCATATAATGAAAATTTGTATAAGATGTTTTACAGGTGGCAACTACCCCCAACGAGACTTGTGAGAATGTTTAAGAATAAATCAGATAAATGCTGGAAATGTCATCAGATACCTGGTTCATATTACCATATGCGGTGGACATGTTCAGACACAAAGAAATATTGGACTAAAATCCACACATGGTTGGAAAAAATGATAAAACAGCATATAGACTTTAAACCAGAGATCTTTTTATTGGGAGTCATACCAGACATATATAATAAAGAACTGAAATATTTGATTGTAAATGTCTTAACAGCGGCTAGAATTGCATTTGCGAAGAACTGGAAAAATGACAAAATACCTATGCAGGAGGAAGTTATAAAAAAATTATGTACTGTGCAGGAGTTCCTGTTTTGAGTTTCCCCAAAGATGGACCGCTGACTGTGATTGTGTGCAGCTTTGGTTTGTGCTTCAGCACTGGAGAGCCCCAATCCTTTGGATTTGGGGCAGAAGCTACCTCATAGTGGTGGCGAAGGAAGGGGAGACCGTCAGCTGGGTAGAGGGGAGTCGCAAATCCCCTCCCCGGCTTGGCAATTGCTCCCTCCCGAAGACGCCTGAAGCAGTGGTCTAAAATGGCCACCCTGAAGGGGAAGATTAGACTGGAATAAGATTGTGAAGGAGGGAGAGAAAGAAGCGAACAGCAGGAGGAACGGGACGATATAATCAAATGAAAGATACCCCCAGGATTAACATTTCAAAGAATCTTTAAGAAAGGATCTAAGTGGTGAAGAGAAAGAGAAAAAAAAGGTGTGAATTGCTTTTGATAGCGTTGGGGCTTCAAAACTGCAAAAGGTAGAAGCTGGAGAAGGAACTATATAATCAACTTGGATAAGTATACTTTGATTTTATATTGGCACTAATAAAGCTGAACTATAGACTGTTAAGGAAGAAATTTAATATCAACGGGATTTGATCTTTTTCTTGTTGGAAAATTGTGATTTAAAAAGCTCTGAATAATAGAGAAGAAAAAAGAAAAGAGGGGGTGAAGACTTAGCATAATAAAGAGTGCCATCTCAGTTAAACTCAATTTGTTTTTCTTTTTAAAAAACTCGTTTCTTGAAATTGCATGGAAATTGATACAATAAAGCAAGAACTTTGAAAAATTGAAATACTGTAACAAAGAAAGAATTAGGAATATTCTGCCTTTGGATTAGTTGATGATTCTGACATGAATTTGGCACTGGATTAGCAGAGACTTAAAAACTTGAGAGGAAGAAATGTTGACTGTTGGAAATAAACTTTAAAGATACTATTTGGATTAAATTGTGAATCAGAAAGTTGTAAAATGGTGATTTCTCTTCTGGCATTAAAAATGGAACTCATAAAAATGAAAGAAACACTACAAGAATGAGGTGAATCACTGGGTTTTGCTTTAAAATTTATTGAAAATGCAACAGCAGAATATGAACAACAAAGACAAAAGGCAGAAGAGGAGGTGGAGCAAATCATAGAAGAGACCATCTTTAGTGATCATCGAGAACCAAGAACTCTTGAAAGAAAGAAGAAAAGAGTTGGAAATAAATACAGGAGATTTAAGAAATTAAATAAAAAGGGGAATATCCGAAAAATTAAAAAATGGAAAAAGAGTCAGCAGAAATTCAAAGGGCGAAAGGAAGCTATAAATAGAGAGAGAGATAAAAACTGTAGTGAAAGAACAAAGGAGAAAAGACAGGGGGAAAGAAGGGACAAGAAACAGGATTTGGAAACAAAGAAATATGGGAATTGTAAAAAAAATGGGGAAATCCTTAACTGGACACAGAGATAATGGGTGATTATTATATAGAAAGGGGATTCTGCAAGGTATTGGGGGGTAATATAAATAAATTTATAGTTATGAAATAGGGACATATAGACTGACAAGATGGAAAAACAGAATTGTTATTTTTTGGATAATGGAATCTAATACTCTTCCTCTTTATGTAGAGAGATAATTTTAACAAATAATGGAATAAGTATATTAGATATATTGAAATATTTTTAAGATTGGAATGTTGGCTTTTTTTGGTTTAAATATGAATGGAATAATTAATGGAATATGTGTATTAAATATATGGAAATAAATGAAATGATATAGGGGGAGAGCTGAAATGGAATTAACTTTAGGGTTTAGGATTGTTTTACTGTTTGAATGAGTAGATTAATATATCCTTTTTTGAGGGGGGGAAATTTAATGAAATTTAAAATGAGAAAAATCATGCAGAATCTGATTTATATATGCTATGTAGTTTTAAAGGGATTATTAAGTTTAATGTTTTAGGTAATAATGTTAAATGTTTTAACGAGATTTAAAAGGGGTGAAAATAAATGAATTTATAACAGAGGTAGCACACTTATATTGAGATTTCAGGGGGGAAACCAATTTATAGAAGTGTCCTTTTTTAAATTAGAATTTAAGATGGAATATACAAATGTTAAAAAGTTAAAAGTACTAAAGTATAATGATTATAAAGTTATCATAAGTGAATTAAATAATGAGATAAATATTTGGAATAATACAATAAAATAGAAAATGTATAAAAGCACTGTTAAGATAAGGAATTGAATATAAAAATTGAATATGTAACCATGGTCATATTTGTATGTATATGTGAAACCTGTAATCATGTTGTTCACTAAAAAGAGACGTTAAAATATGGAAAACTGAATAAAACTTGTTTAAAAAAAATTATGGACTGTGCTGAAATGAGTAAACTGACATTTGAAATTAGAGAACAAGAAGAACAAGAAGCAATTTTATATGATATGGGATTTGTTTTATCAGTGGTTGGATAAAAAGGCATGGTAATATAATAGACTAAATAATTTTGTGATAGAAATCTAATAGATCAATATAAAACATAATACAGATATATATATAACCGCTGGTTGAAAAGTATAACATAAATTTTAAGATAAAATGTGGAACATCTCGTATAAAACAGTGGAATAAATAGTTTAGTCATGGATGATTAATAACTGATAAATATATAAACATATGTTAGTTTGACAATGTGAAGATTGATATAAATTGTGAGTAAATGACTACAAAAGTATAGCACAAAAGATATGTAACCAACTGACACTGTATGTATATAAAATGGAAGAGGATTTTATGTTTTTATGTTTTTGTATGTGTATGTTTGTGCTTAAAAATAAAAAACTTTATTAAAAAAAGGATAAGATACTTCAGGGGACAGAGGAAAAAATGATTACTAAAATACAAGCGGAATGGTCAAGACCTTGTTGATGCCCCCCCCCCCATGTCAAGGACCTTGGAGTATTCATCTCTAATTATCTAAGTGCTAGAGCCCACTGTAACTACATAGCCAAAAAGGCATTAGAGTTGTTAACTTAATCTAACGTAGCTTTTTCTCTGGTAATATTGCACTACTAACTAGAGCATACAAAACATACTTGAATACAGCTCATCAGTCTGGAACTCGCACTACATATCGGATATTAATACAGTCGAGAGAGTCCAGAGATATTTCATGAGAAGAGTCCTCCATTCCACTACTCGCAACAGAATATCTTATGCCACCAGTCTTGAAATTTTAGGCTCTAACAACCTAGAACTACACTGCCTTTGGTCCAACCTAAGTGTAGTACATAAAATTATCTATTGCAATGTCCCACCCACCAATGATTACTTCAGCTTCAACCACAACAATAAAAGAGCACACAATAGATACAAACTCAAGGTAAGCCACACCAAACTTGATTGCAGGAAATACAACTTCAGCAACAGAGTGGTCAATGTCTGGAACACTCTACCTGACTCTGTGGTTTCTTCCCCAAACCCCCAAAACTTTAAACTTAGACTGTCTACTATTGACCTCACCCCTTTTCTAAGAGGTCTGTAGAGGGCATGCATAAGCACACCAACATGTCTACCATCTCTGTCCTAATGTTCCTTTTTATTCATATCCATTTCATGTATTCATAATCATGTTTATACTTATACCTGTTATCTAATACTTGCCTGACAAATAAAATAAAATAGAAATAATGAAATAAATAAAATAAACAAATAAAAGGGGGAAAAGTGACATTGCCGTGGGTGTACATAACAGCCTACCCAACCAATCAGAAGAAATAGATGAACTCTTTGCCAGTCAGTTAACAAATACATATAGGAAACATACCACAGTAGTAATGGGAGGCTTTAACTATCCAGATATAAATTGGGAAACAAACTCGGCAGTGAGTGGAAGATCAAACAGATTCCTAACCAACTTCGCCAACAACTTTATCATCCAAAAGGTAGAGGAGGGAACTAGAAGTAAAGCTATATTGGACCTAATTCTTACACACAGAGAAGAAATGATAGAAGGAGTAGACGTTGCTAGAACATTGGATGAAAGTTACCACATCATACTGGAATTCAATATAACGCAAATATAAGCAATAGAAAATAATCCAATCAATGTCTTTAAAAGACCTGATTTTAACAAACTCAGAGAGAATGTAGGAAATATTCCTTGGATGAAAATCCTAAAGGGGAAAACAACTCAAGAAGCATGGGAAGCTGAAAAATGTGATCATAAAAATAAAAGCCCAGGCCAGCACAATACCACTGAGAAAGGAAAACAAGAAATTCAAGAAGAAGCCAGCATGACTGTACAAAGATCTCTCTGATAAACGGAAAGACAAAAATGACATGCAAAAAAAAATTGAAACGGCTACACATAACTAAGGCTGATTATCAGCAGATAGCCAGAACATGCTAAGATGCAAAGTCAGGCAAGCAAAGTCTCAGAACAAACTAACACTTGCTACAAAAGTTAAAGTAATAATAAAAAAAGTTTCAACAAATAAATAACAAGAAAAAAGTCAAGGAAACAAGAAGGTCCACTAAAGAGAAGATGGCAAGGAAATAACTGGCAGTAGGGAGAAAGTAGAGCTGCTGAACTCATTCTTTGCATCAGTTTTCTACCAAAAAGAAATTATAGCCCAACATACTAAAAAAACTACTGTAAAAGATAAACTTGAAATAAAAATAAAAAAAGCAAGAAAATGGTAAGAGAACACCTATCTGACCTAGGCAATCACCAGGACCTAACAGATTACATCCCAGAGTTTTGAAGGAGATGGCAAATATTATCTCAGAACCACTGTACCATATCTTTCAAACATCCTGGAGTACTGTGGAAGTACCTGAGAATTGGAAAAGGGCTGATGTGGTTCCCATCTTCAAGAAAGGTGAATGTCTGGTTTGGGCTTCTTTGGCGATGGACTGAA
This sequence comes from Pseudonaja textilis, assembly GCF_900518735.1. The sequence continues at coordinate 458,435 of NW_020769390.1, read as the reverse complement.
ATCCGTGATCATGCATGGTCTCGATCCATGCTCACCACTGGAGCGCCCCGATTCTTTGGATATGGGGCTGAAGCCACCCCGTAGAGGTGATGAAGAAGGGGGAGACTGCCAGCTGAGTTGAGGGGAGCCATATCTCTCCTCCTCGGCTGGTCATTACTCCCTTTCCCGAAGGTGGTTGCAGCACTAATCAGAAATGGCCACCTCAAAGAAGAACCTGATCGGACAAGAATGAGCAGGAGGAAGACAAAGGGGAGAGCTTGACAGACTGGGATAAGCAGAGATAACATCTATGCAAGGTACCCTGGAATTTAAATTATCAAGACTGTTACTCCTAAAAGAAGATTTTTAAAGCAGCAGAGGACAGAGGGAAAAGGAAAAAAAAAAATTTCCTCTCTAACACTCACAGCTGCAATTGTCTTTGGGTTCTAAAAAGAAGAGATTTAAGTAAGACATTTGTGTTAATTTGACACTAATAGGCAACTTTAAGCTGAAATTAAAGTGTCAAAGGGAAAATAAAGACTTTCTGGATATTCCAAAGCCTTCAAAAGGAGGACAGTAGAGGAAAAAAGAAAGGGTGGGACTTGGAAACAGCAGAGAGTACCACCTGGAAATAAAAAGAATTAACAGTGGAACAGTGGAACAAAGAATACATTGTAACTGAAAATTTGCTACAAGATAACAGAGCCCCCGGAAAGAGAAAGTGGAAAAAAGAAGCAAGAAGAAACAGCTTTGGGTTATTTGGTGATTTTGGGAATTTTGGGTGTTGGATTTCTAGTGGTTTGAACTAAAATTGATGGAGTGGTTTTTTAAAAGTGTTTAAAATGGCAGTACTTCTTGAGGAACTAAAAATGGAACTCAAAAAAAATGAAAAAAGAGTCACAAGAGGGAGGAGGATCCTTTCAATTTTTAGAAATGGAGATTCTGAACTATGAAAAACAAGAAGAAATGCTTGAAGAACAAGAAGGGCTGGACAAAGAAGAAGCCATCTTTAACTAGCAAATAATTCCATATGGGGTAACATGGGAAAAAGAGGGAAAGGGAATTAAAAACTCAAGATCTGAGGAAAGGACTAAAACAAAGAATAGTTTGAAAAGTAAATATAATATTAGGAAGAAGCAGAAGAGAGGATTACAGAAGGGAGAATTAGAGAGAGGGGGGGCCAAAATGGTGGTGAGAAAAAGAGGGGAAAGATAAAAAGGAAAAGAAGGGACAGAAACAGGAAATAAAGAAACAGGGGAAACGTACAAGGATCAAATTAAAAGACATAAAGATAATGGCTAAAAATATAAATTAAAAGAGAGGATTCTGCAAGGGTACAAGAGATAGTGTTGTTATACTGGAAATAGTAGTGAGCTAGAAAATATAAAACATAGGTGATTAAAGTGAAAGACAAAACTGGTATTGTTATGTAATGGAATGTTTGTTAACAATTAAATGAAAGAAAGAAAGAAAGGGAACAAAAGTAAAAGAGGGAATAAGGAATGAATGAAAATACTTTAATTTTCTTAATGATTTATAAAATATAATTGAAAAGAAATGTAAAAGAAATCAATATCAGTTGTCAGGATGAATTTGAATAGAATAACCATTTTATTCATTATTGTTATATATTTTTTTCTTTTTTTAGAACTTACTGTGTATTTTTAAGAGGAAGTACTAAGCAGAATTCGGCTGATAAGAGTTAAAAATAGATATTAAAATAGATATTAGAAACTGAACGTTATAATTGTATAATGTATAAACTAAATGTTAAATGAGATTTGAATGGATAACAACTATAAGAAATAAAGGTGACACTCTCTACTTGGTAACTACAGGGAAAAACCTTGCTTTTTAATGCCTGGAAGGAGAGGGAATTGTTGTTTTTTCTTTTCCCTTTCGGGACGATGATGGAAAAAGAATATATGAAATTGTAAGCAGGATAGACAAAAGTTCAAACATAATAACTAGAAAGATATAGAAATTTAGAAACAGATATGTAATTGAATTAGAAAGGAATGAGATAATCATAAGTAAGGTTGAGGAAAGTAAGGGAAGGGAAAAATTATTAAGAAAATGATAAAATAGTGACAAGACATGAAGTGGAATATAAAGATGAATATGTAATTGAGGTTATGTCTGTACGGAGATGTGATAACATCATGCTACTCTCAAAAAAGACATTTTATTTGTATTATGTTTTGTGAAAACTTTTTTTAAAAAAAAGAAAGGGGAAAAACAGACCCAGGAAACTACAGACCAATTTTGTAAAACTTTTTTTTTTTAAAGAAAGGAGAAAAACAGACCCAGGAAACTACATACCAATCAGTCTAACATCAATACCTGGGAAGATCCTGGAAAAGATAATAAAAGAAAAGATCTGTGAACAAGTAGAAGTCAATAAAGTTATGACTAGTAGCCAGCCTGAGTTTATTAAAAACATACCATGCCAAACCAATCTTATTTCATTCTTTGATAAAGTCACTAAATTAGTAGACCAGCGAAATCATGTGGACATAGTATACTTAGATTTCAGTATAAGGCATTTGACAAAGTAGATCACAATCTATTTCTTGGTAAGCTAGAAAAATGTGGAATAGAGAACATCACCACCAGATAGATTTGTAGCTGGCTGACAAACCATACTCAATGAGTAGTCCTTAAAAGTGAAATGGGGGAGATGATGGGGGAGATATGTAAAATGGACAAAAAGATTGTGAATATCCAACAGACAATAACAAAAATGAGCAGAGAATACAGAGAATAGAAACAAAGATTGAACAAACAGAAAAAAGAAGAAATGGATGGAAGAAATGGAAGAAATGGATTATAAATTATCCCAGGCCAACAGAGAATTAGAGGAGACAATAATATTTCTCAAAATGAAAAAGGCAGCATTTTACCTGAGGTTCCAAAACATCGTGGAAGAAAAAGAGGAAGACCTGTTCAAGGTGATGACCGAACTGTTGGCGGGAACATTACAGAAGAATAAACACGAGGTGCAAAGAGATATTGATGAAATTTTTAGAATTGATACAAATTATGCAAGAAGGAACAGATTACCAAAAGAGGTACATGTAAGGTTCACCAAAAAGACACTGAGAGATGAAATATATAAAAGAACGAGAAATGAACCCATGAAATATAAAGGGAGAGAAATCTTGACTCTAAAACAGATACCTAGGAGAGTCAGAGAGCAGAGGAGACAGTATCAATTTTTAACAACAAAACTGATCAAGTACAAATGACATTTAGATACCAGAAGGAATTCTGATCTTCTGGCAGGATAAAAACTTCAGGATAGATACCATAGATAAAGCACATGAAGTTTTTGAACATCACTTCACAAAGAACAGGAAAGTAGAGAGGAGATAGAAAGTAAAAGTCAGGACGAACTACAAATAGAAGAAAAAGCTGTAGAGCAAGAAGGAAGAAGGAAGGTAGAGAGTGAGTGGGATGAACGAGAAGGTGCAAGAATAAAAATGCAGAGAGAGATAAGAACAACGAGAAGGGTAAGACCTATACACAAGTGAAAAGATGGAAGAGGAAGTAAGGATGCTATCTGTTAACATAAATGGACTGAATTCCCCCATAAAAAGAAAAGAAATCTTTACCAAACTACAAAGGTTAAAATTGGATATAATTTGTCTCCAAGAAGTCCACATTAAAAAGCAATACAGTAATCTATTGGAACACTCTAAAGTAGGGAAATTGTACTCTTTATTAGCACATCAAAAGAAAAGAGAGGTAGTATATATTAAAGAATCATTAAAAACTAAACAAATATATGCAGATGAAGAAGGGAGAATACTAATGATGGAGGTATTAATAAACCAGAAACAAATTCTCTTGATTGCAATATATGCCCGAAATAAGTAACAGAAAGAGTTTTACAAAAGACTTCATACAAAGATAACAGAAAAGGATTATGAAAATATATGCATCATAGGGGACTTCAAAAAAATTAAAAACCTTAAAAAAGATTAAAGTAGCAGCAAAAGGAATAAAAAACAGACCATTTCCAAAAACCTTCTCCGACATGAGACAAGAAATGAGCCTGCAGGACATCTGGAGAGAACTTAACCCAAAGATGAATCAATATACTTTCTACTCAAATAGGCATTAATCATGGTCAAGAATAGACATGGTGTGAATGTTCCAGGAATGAGGACAGAAGTTCAAGAGGTAGAGATAGTAACGAACACATGGGCAGACCACAATCCTATAAAATTGTGTGGAAAGGACAAAAGAAGAAACTGAGATGGACAATGAACCAAACTATTCTAAAAGACAAAGAGGTCTTGGAAAAAGAAATGAATCGATTTTAAAGAAAATAGAAAAGAGGAAATATCACTACAAAATGTCTGGGGCACAGCAAAAGCATTATATGCAAGGATTAGTGATAACATGCATAGCAAGAAGAAACAAGAAAAAGAAACAACAGGAAAATAGGTTACAAGAAAAGCTTAAAGGATTAGAAAATTGGAGAAGGATCCACAAAAAACACAAGATGAAAGAAAAAGGTGATTTAATAAAGCATAAACTGAACTTAATAGCACAAGAGGAAATGGTGCAAAAAATCAAAATGATGAAACAAAACTTCTTTGAACATGCAAATAAGCCGGGGAGATGCTGAGTGTATAAAAGGAAAAAGGAAAAAGAAAGACCTCAACTATGTATCAGAATAGTCAAACAAATGTCAACTTCAAATCTCAACAAATAAATGCTCTGTCTTACATATTGGCAAAAAAATCAGAAAATAAAATACAGGCGGAATAGTCAAGACCTTGTTGATGATCCAAACTCTGTCAAGGATCTTGGAGTATTCATAGCTAATGATCTAAGTGCTAGAGCCCACTGTAACTACATAGCCAAAAAGGCATTAAGAGTTGTTAACCTAATCTTACGTAGCTTTTCTTTGGTAATATTACACTACTAACTAGAGCATACAAAACATTTGCTAGACCAATACTTGAATACAGCTCATCAGTCTGGAACCCACATTACGTATCTGATATTAACACAGTTGAGAAAGTCCAGAAATATTTCACAAGAAGAGTTCTCTACTCCTCTACTTGTTGTAGGACATCTTATGCCACCAGACTCAAAATTCTAGACCTAGAAAACCTAGAACTACACCGCCTTCGGTCCGATCTAAGTATAGTATATAAAATCATACATTGCAATGTCCTACCTGTCAATGAATACTTCAGCTTCAACCATAAGAGCAAATAATAGATACAAACTCAAGGTTAATCGCACCAAACTTGATTGCAGAAAATACGACTTCAGCAACAGAATGGTCAATGTCTGGAATACTCTACCTGACTTTGTGGTTTCTTCCCCAAACCCTAAAAACTTTAACCTTAGATTGTCTACTATTGACCTCATCCCTTTCCTAAGAGGTCTGTAGGGATGTGGCTACCGTCCCTGTCCTATTGTTTCTTTTATTTTTTTTTATTTTTTTATTTTTCTTATATGTATCCATGTATTCCTAACTATGTTTTTACTTATACCTGTTATCTTGTAAGCAATTGACAAAAATAAATAAATAAAAAAGATAAACTTGATAGGTACAGAATTTGATAGGAAGCTTTTTCTTATCCAATAATATATAAAAAGGAACAAACAGCTAGATATGGTGAGATATTGAATGAAAACGATAAACATAAATCTACACAAGTGTTGGAAGAACAAGGTGTAAAAATGAATTGGTTTTCATATTTGCAAATACAATCTAGATTTCATAAAGATTTCAAAACAGAAGGTATTTATGATAAGTTGACTGATTTAGATAAAATTCTGATGGGTACTGATGAAAAGGTAATTTAAAAACTCTATGGACATTTATTAGAATTTCAGTTGGAGAAAGAACAAGTTAAAGAAATGATGATTACTTGGGGGGAAAATTTTGGATATGGGATTGATTTAGAGAAATGGCAAAAATTGTGGTCTCAAAATTATAAAATGACAATGTGAACTGCACATAAAAAAATTTGTATAAGATGTTTTACAGGTGGCACCTACCCCCAACGAGAATTGCGAGAATGTTTAAGAACAAATCGGACAAATGTTGGAAATGTCATCAGATACCTGGTTCATATTACCATATGTGGTGGACATGCTCGGATGCAAAAAAATATTGGACTAAAATCTACATATGGTTGGAAAACATAATAAAACAACACATAGACTTTAAACCAGATATTTTTTTATTGGGAATTATACTGGAAATATACAATAAAGAGCTGAAATATTTGATTGTAAATGTTTTGACAGCGTCTAGAATTGTATTTGCTAAGAACTGGAAAAATGAAAAAATACCTATGCAGGATGAAGGTATTCAGAAAATCATGGACTGTGCTGAAATGAGGAAATTGACATTTGAAATTAGAGAGCAAGAAGATAAGCAATTTTATATGATATGGGATTTGTTTTATCAATGGTTGGACAAAAAGACATGGTAATGTAATAGATTAGAAAATTTTGTAATGGAAGTTCAAAAGATTGATATAGAATATAATATAGAATATAATATTGTGTGTGTGTGTGTGTGTGTGTGTGTGTGTGTGTGTGTGTTGTGGCTCCGAGTCCTGAGCCTGCATTCTTAGAGGAAGAGGATTTGGAAGATGAAGAGGAGGAGGAATTGGGAATGCCTTCCTCCCCAGGACCTTCCCCTTCGGCAATGCCTTCCTCCCTGATTGTGCCTCAGGTGTTGGCAGATAACCGAGAGGGACAGCCTGAGGCTAATCAGGAGAAGGAGGAGGGCATATCGGAGCAGCCTCTGACAGAGAATCAAGTAGATGAATGCTGGCTTGATGCTAGACAATGTCGCAGGAAAAAGTGTGAACTACAACGCAGGAGGCGTGGATGAATCAGAGACTGAGCTGAGTGACTGACACACCCCACAGGGGATAACAGGGGGGGTGTTTTCTCTGAGAGCTCCGTACGGGACAAAGTGTGAATTTTTCTGTGGAGATTCATTGTATTCTGTTTCTGGAAAGCTCTAGTGATTTATGTTCCTGTTATCTTGTCGGGCTTGGCAGGCAGCGTGTGTGATACTGCCAAGAACATAGCCAGCTCAAAGAAATTAACTCAGTAAATACTGAATCTTCTTGCCTGCTTGTATTTGGTTGAAGTTTGGACTTCTCATCTATCTTGTGAAGGTAAGACATAACATATATATAATTTATATAAGATATATATATATATATATATATAATATTTGTTTTCTGAGGTTCTCGCGGGTATTTGTATGTGGATCTTTGGTTGTTCGGGTTTTCTCCCGCGTAAGATTCGAAGTATCTAGGCAACGTCTCCGACTCTGTGCTTCTCAGAGTAATGGAGATTGCAGCTGCTTCCTCCTTCCTCTTCACCCAAGTACCAATAAAAGAAGCCTTGACAGCCATCCGAAACAAATACAACCCCCCCAAGCACATCCTAGATCTGACCAACCACTGCCTATCCAATACATACTTCACCTACAATGAACAAAAATACAAACAAATAGAAGGAGCACCCATGGGATCACCCCTCTCACCTGTCATCGCAAACCTCTACATGGAACACTTTGAAACACAAGCTCTAGAAAAATACGACCACAAACCCAAAC
>NW_020769390.1:420294-445844 GCF_900518735.1 Pseudonaja textilis | reverse complement strand
ATATATATATATATATATTCTTAAGTTTTCGCGGGTACTTACATGTATGGTATTCAGCTTTGTTCGGGTATTTTCCCACGTCATTATAGTTGTACTTTCAAAGTTGTAGCAACGTTTCGGCAGAATCTCATCTGCCATCATCAGGCTTCTGTATAGTGTTCGTCTGTGAGTCAGCCGTTTCACAGCTGTTTCTGTTTTAAATTTGGTGCTAGCCTACGCTGTGCCAGAATGGTTTTTTCTTCATCCTGATTGGTTGGGAGTCTTGGTCTGTGTTTATTGGTCTTGGAGTTTGCTGTGTTCTGCTTGATTGGTGTTTCTAATAACTTCTGTCTGTTTTGTAGCTTTTTTTGCCTTGATTGGCTGGCAACATTGTGTATCCTGTATGGGAGGCTTTTAGTGCGGCTTGGCTCCGATTAAACAGATGGCTATCATTTATTAGGAAGCTAGGTTTCATCTGGGTGCCTGGTTGGGGTGTGTTTAAGCTGGAGGTATCAGGGAAAGTCTGTTTGTGCCCAGGTGTTTGCCTGGCTTGTGGTGTGGAGATTTTTTTGTTTGAGAGTGCAGGCTTCCAGATAATTGACAGTCTGATGGAGTCATCTCTTCTATTCATGCTTTCAGGTCTTTTTTCAATCTCTATGGCTTTTCTGATAATTCTGGAGCTGGGGTTTTCTATAGTGGCTAGGGTTTTGGTGCCATTGAAGTCGATGCTATGACCTGTGGCTTTTATGTGTTGGACTAGTGAGGAAGTGTGTTTCAGCATTTTTACTGCATTTTTGTGTTCATCTAAGTGGGTACTTATTCTTCTATTGGTCTGTGCAATGTATGTGGCAGAGCATGATGCACAGGGGATTTCATATATGCCTTGGTTTTCCAGGTCAATTTTATCTTTGGGGTTTCCTAGTATGGCTGCTATTTTTCTGTCTGTTTTGAAGGCAGTCTTGATGTGATGCCTGTGTAGTATCTTACTGATTTTGTCCATAGTACCTCTTATGTAGGGCAGGACAGCTGTTCCATAGGTCTGTTCATCTTCTAGGTCTCCATTATGTCTCAGTGTGTTTTTGTGGATCAAGCCAGTGATTTTGCTTTTGTGGAAGCCGTTGGCTGTCAGTACTTGAGTCAGGGATAGTTCAGTCTTTATGTGTGTCTTATGTGTTGGAGCTCAAACACACCCCAACCAGGCACCCAGATGAAACCTAGCTTCCTAATAAATGATAGCAGTCCATTTACTCGGAGCCAAGACACACTAAAAGCCTCCAATACAGGAAACACAATGTTGCCAGCCAATCAAGACATATATATATATAATATAACAAGCATGAAGCCAAAAGCACCAGCCTGAAGATGGCGAGTGGAACCTCGTCGAAACGTTGCCAAGATACTCTCAATCTTACATGGGAAAAGACCCAAACACACCAAGACCTGCATATAATATATTGTATAATATAATATAATATATAACCATTGGATGAAAGTACAATATAAATTTCAAAATAAAATCTGGAATATCTCATATGAAATGATGGAATATATAGTTTAGTCATGGATGATTAATAACTGATAAATATATAAGCATATGTTTGTTTGACAATGTGAACATTTTTATAAACTGTCAGTAATGACTACAAAAGAATAGAACAAAAGATTTGTAACCAACTGACACACTGTATGTATATAAGATAGTTTTATGTTTTTATGTTTTGTTTGTATTTGTTTGTCTTAAAAATAAAAACTTTTTTTTAAAAAAAGAATTTGATAGAACGCTCCCAATTTTGACCATTTGTAATCTGTTTGACAGGAATGCTTCTATCCAGTTATGCAGGTATCCAGAGATACCATAAGATTTTAGTTTTAGGAGTAGTTTGTCATATACCACTGAATCAAAGGCTTTACAGAAGTCTATGTAGATTGTGTTATATTATTATATTATTCCAAATGCTTACCTCATTATTTAATTCACATATATTAACTTCATAATTATTATACTTTAGTGCTTTTAAGTGTCACATTTGTATAATCTTCTTAAGTTCTAAATAATAACACTCCTATAAATTGGTTTTCCCCCTAAAATATCAGTTTAAGTGTGCCACCTCTAAATTACATATTTATTATCTCCCCTTTTAAATCCCATTAAATGTTTAACATTTTATTACTTAAAACATTAAAATTAATAATCCCTTTTAAGACTACATAACATATATACATCAGATTCTGCATGGTTTCCCCTTTTTAATTTCATAAAGTTTATCTACAATTTCGGAAACAACAAAGAGCCATATAAATCTACTCATTTAATCCTAAACCCTGATATTAATTCCGTTTCAGCTCTTCTCCTATATCATTCCATTTATCTCAGTATATTTAAATATATTTAATTAACATATTCTATCATGTATTACAATTATCTCTATACATAAAGGAAAAGAGCATTGACAAAAAATAACAATTCTATTTTCCATCCTGTCAATCTATATGTCCCCATTTCACAACTACAAATTTATTTCTGTTACTCCCCAGTACCTTGCAGAATCCCCTCTCCAAGTATCATTTAGCCATTACCTCTATGTCTAGTTAAACAATTTTTCCCCATTTTTCTAGAATATTTCTTGGTTCTCAAATCCTGTTTCTTTTCCCTTCCTTCCCCTCGTATTTTTTCTTTTATTTTCTCAATCCAATTTTTAACCCCCTCTCTATTTATAACTCCCTTCTGCCCTTCAAATTTCTGCTGACTCTTTTTCCCTTTTTTAATTTTCTGGGTATTTCCCTCTTTATTCAATTTCCCAAATCTCCGATATCTATTTCCAACTCTTTTCCTCTTTTTTCCAGATTTCTCTGCTCTCGATGGTAGTTAAAGATGGCTCTTTCTAAGGTTTGCTCCACCTCCACTTCTGTCCTTCATCTTTGTTGTTCATGCTCTGCAATTGCATCTTCAAAAAATTTAAAAACAAAGCCCAGTTTCACCTCATTCTTGTAATGTTTCTTTCATATTTCTAAGTTCCATCTTTAATGCCTGAAGAGATATCACCAATTTACAGCTTTCTAGTTAGTCCAAATAGTGTCTTTAAAATTAATTTCTAACAGTCCGCTTTTATTTCTTCCTCTCAAGTTTGATCCTCAGCTAATTCAATGCCAAATCCTTATCAGAATCAACAATTAATCCAAGGGCAGAATCTCCCCGTTTCTTTCTTTGTTTCAACGTTTCAATTTTCCAAAATTATTATTTTATTGTATCAATTTTCCTTGTATTTTTAAGAAACACAGTCTTTTCAAAGAAAACAAGTTAGTTTTAACTCAGATGGCACTCTTGGTTCTGACAAGTCCACACCTCCTCTTTTCTTCTTCCTTCCCAATTATTCAGAGCTTTTTAAATCACAATCTTTCAAAAAGGTCAAATTCAATTGATATTAAATTTTCTCTTTAACAATCTATAGTTCAGCTTCATCAGTGCCTTATTAAAAACAAGATATACTTATCTAAGTTGATTAGATTATTCCTCCTCCAGCTTCTATCTCTCTCGGTTTGAAGCTCCGCCGCTGTCAAAGGCAATTTACATCTTTTCTCTCTCTTTCAATTCACCGCTTTAAATCCTTTCTTAAAAATTCTTTAAAATGTTAATCCTGAGGGTACCTTCCATTTATTTATATCATCCCGTTCCTCCTACTGTTCACTTCTTTCTCTCTCTCCTGAACAAACTTATTCCAGTCTAATATTCCCCTTCAGGGTGGCCATTTTGGACCACCACTTCAGACATCTTTGGGAGAGAGCAATTGCCAAGCTGGTGAGGGGATTTGCGACTCCCCTCTACCCAGCTGACAGTCTCCCCTTCCTCTGCCACCCCTACGAGTCAGCTTCTGCCCCAAATCTGGACAATCAGGGCTCTCCAACGCCAAAGCATGGACCATAGCCGCGCTCAATCGTGGTCAGCGGTCCGTCCCCTGGAAGCTCAAAACTGGAAGCCTTTAATCTTACATTTATATGGGGACACATTGGCTCAGTGGCTAAGATGCTGAGCTTGTTGATCAGAAAGGTCAGCAGTTCAGCAGTTCGAATCCCTAGCACTGTGTAACAGAGTGAGCTCCCATTACTTGTCCTCACTTCTGCCAACCTAGCAGTTTGAAAGTATGTAAAAATGCAAGTAGAAAAATAGGGACCACTTTGGTAGGAAGGTAACAGCGTTCTGTGTGCATTTGGCATTTAGTCATGCTGGCCACATGACCATGGAGACATGTTTGGACAGCGCTGGCTCTTCGGCTTTGTAACAGAGATTAGCACCACCCCCTACAGCCAGAAATGACTAGCACATATGTGTGAGGGAACCTTATAACTGCAGCTAGAATGCTATACGCACAAAACTGGAAAAGTGAAAGGACTCCCAAGGAGGAAGAGGTAATAAGAAAAACATTAGAATGTGCCGAACTGGACAGACTTACAATGGAACTCAAGGACAAAGAGGAATCAGAGTACTACCTAACATGTGCTACTTACTGTATAATTGGATAAATAATAGATGCAGAGATTAGGATTGAATAATGAAAGAAATCAACAAAATAAAAATAAATACAGAGATAAGGAAATATGTAAGAATAAACAACATAAGAAATATTATTATTGAATTGTATGTGAATACATTATGAAATGCACAAAATAAGAACTGTAATAGTGTATTATGTAGAATTACGCAAATAATAGTTATAAACCAGATGTATAATCCAATGTAGTCAAAAGAGATTATACTGTTTGATATTTGTAACTAGGATGTATAATATGATTGGGGGAAAAGGAGGGGTTTGATATAACCAGTACACAACAATGTTGTATAATTGGAACTGTTATATATTATAATTACCGTATATATTCAAAAATCATGGGCACTCCATCACTGGAGGTTTTTAAGAAGAGACTAGATAGTCAACTTGTCTGAAATGGTATAGGTTCTCCTGGTTGATTAGAAGACTTCCAAGGTCCCTTCCAGCTCTATTCCAGCTCTGTTCTATTAGTCACCTTGTGTCTTGAAAATGAAAATGTCTACGTGTTTGTTACTTCAATATCAGTTCCAATTTCAATTTGAGTGCCCTTCTAAACACATAGTACCTGATTGAAGAGTGAGTTGCAACCAGTGGTAAGATGCTGCCGGTTTAACAACCGGATCAGTGAATTGGTCTCAATTCAAGATATGTCTGGAGGAAACCAGGCACTGCTCATCACCTGCCTGATATCATTCCCAACAGTGAAGTATGGTGGTGGCAGCATTATGTTGTGGGGGTGTTTTGAACATGACAATGATCCTAATCATACAGTCAAAACAATACAGGAGTGGCTTAGGGGAAACTCTATGGATGTCCTTGAGTGGCCCAGCCAGAGCCCTAACTTGAACTCTATTAATCACCTCTGGAGGGACCTGAAAATGGCTGTCCACCAACAGTCATCATACAACCTGATTGAGCTTGAAAGGATTTGCAAGCAAGAATGGCAGGAAATCCCCCAATCCAGAAGCTTGTTGTGTCATATCAAAAAAGACTTGAAGCTATAATTGCTTCAACAAAGTACTGAGGGAAGGGTTATAGGAATATATATATTTATATACATGGGTTGGCAAATTCTAAAGATTTAAAGAGTGGATAAAATATTAATATATGTTGATATATATAGATTAGAAATAGTAAATAGTAACTGTCAAAATATCAGACAATGCTGTTTTATGCATATGTGATTATGTTATGATTATAGCATACTAGATGTGCTATCTATAGCAAAGTACAGTTATATACTTATATGTTATTTCTGTTCCAAGTAGTACCAATAAAACTAGGGAAATTTTTTTTTGAGGATCTAAACAAATTAATAGCAAAATTCATTTGGCTAGGGAAAAAAACCACACATTAAATTAAAACTACTACAGGATAGTAGACATAAGGGGTTTTGTCCTTCCAGACTGGGAACTGTACTATCAAACAGCAGCCCTTACATGGATAAAAGATTGGATAATCCTAAAATATAAAAGAATTTTGACAACAGAAGGATACTACTTACAACTGGGCTGGCATGCATTTATATGGGATGGAAAAAACAAAATACATAGCAACTTTCAGATATACCAAATTAGAAACACATTGTTACTTATCTGGGAAAAAAATAAAGCAGAACCATGATACTGGTCTGGTTATCAACCATGGAAGCACTAATATATCGCAATGTGCTGGATTTAGACAAAATAGCAAGATACAAAGACATTTTAAACAATCAAGGGAAGCTAAAAACAAAGCAAGAACTAAAAAGCCAGGGAATAGAGTTAGACTGGTGGATGTATATGCAAATTCAGAGAAGATTCAAGAAAGACACAGAAACTGATGGGTTTTATAAGGAACCACTAGAATTGGACAAGATATTGCAGGGACCAGAGGAAAAATTGATTTAAAAAACTATACAACTACAGTATTTATTGAGATTCAAAATGGAAGAAGAGACAGTAAAAGAAATCTATAGAACTAGAAAATTGGGAGAAATTGGGGGGGGGGGGGATTACAAATTGACAATGACAATGTAATAGCGTACAGAGAAAATCTATATAAAATGTTTTATATTGGCACCTACCCCCAGCAGGATTAACAAAAATGTTTCCAAACAGATCAGAACAGATTCAGAATGCTGGATATGTAAACAGACTCAAGGAACATATTATCATATGTGGTGAATGTGCCAAGTAGTAAAAAAAATATTGGATAAGGATAAGAAAGTGGATAGAGGAAATAACCAAGCAACAAGTAGAGCTGAAACCAGAGATTTTCTTACTAGGCATAATAACAGGAAAATATGACACTCTAATGTTACACTTAATAACAGTGGTCAGAATCGTTTATGCGCAAAATTGGAAAAATGGCACTATACTGTCTGAGGAAAGTGTGATAAGAAAGTATTAGAAAGCACCGAGATGGATAGATTGACAATGGAAATAAAAGATAGAGGAGAAATTGAATACTATTTGATTTGGAATGCATGATACAATTGGTTAAATAGTAGATATAAAGATAAATAAAGAATATGAAATATTACAGTAGGATAATAAAATGTAAAATATGCATTATAAAATGTAAAAGGCAAAAATACTCAGAGTAAAAAGTATATTGTACATATTTTAGTGGAATAACTTATATTAAGGAATAGATTAGATAGATAGATAGATAGATAGATAGATAGATAGATAGATAGATAGATAGATAGATAGATAGATAGATATATGCATTATAAAATGTAAAAGGCAAAAATACTCAGAGTAAAAAGTATATTGTACATATTTTAGTGGAATAATTTATATTAAGGAATAGATTAGATAGTTAGATAGATAGATAGATAGATAGATAGATAGATAGATAGATAGATAGATAGATAGATAGATAAATAGATAGATAAATATAGATATACACACATCCATACAAAAATGTATGAAAACAGTATGTATACCAATACTGAAGTGTTGCAAAAAAAAAGAATATTGTGTTATAAAATGAGGAAAATTGCTCAATAAAGTATTTTTTAAAAAATAGAAAAAGAAGTTATTTGAAAGAGTGCATCAATTCTGGAAAGAATATCCAGAAACAGAAGTAACAAAGAGATAAAAGTTTTATAATATGAAATAAAGTATTCACAGAAACTGAACTGGAAGAACTGCAAAAGTCTACCCAGAGCACAGAAATCAAAGCATTGCCAGAAGTAGCTCACATTACAGTGTCAATCCTGAGGGAGTCAGCAGTAGAAGAAGCCTGCATAGGTGTTGAATTGTTCTGATTCCCAAATCAGGAACCATCTCATCTGCATTTTCCTCAGAACAATCAAAGCCCTTTATATATAAAATGAGCAATTGAGACAAAGAATAACTGAGCATCTAGAGCTGTACAAAACAATAGTATAAAGTAGCCTGCATTGAAGCTTGTTACAATCAGATGCAAGTAAGCCAGAACAGATGAAAGAAAAAAATATGAAGAACAAGAAGCCCTAAGAATATCTACTCAAAAAATATCACCTAGAAAAAATATATAGTTATTTGCTGGAAATTAAACTAGAGGAAGAACAAGTTAAAGAAACGATGATTGCTTGGGGGAAGAATTTTGGATATGGGATTGATTTAGAGAAATGGCAAAAATTGTGGTCTCAAAATTATAAAATGACAATGTCAACAGCATATAAAGAAAATTTGTATAAGATGTTTTACAGGTGGCATTTTCCCCCGACAAAAATAGCAAGAATGTTCAAGAATAAATCTGAAAAGTGCTGGAAATGTCATCAGATACCTGGCTCATATTACCATATGTGGTAGACTTGTGAGGACACTAGAAAATATTGGACTAGAATTCGCATATGGTTGGAAAAAATGACAAAGAAACATATAGATTTGAAACCAGAGATTTTTTTATTGGGAATCTTACCTGACATATATAATAAAAATTTGAAGTATTTGATTGTAAATGTATTAACAGCGGCTAGGATTGTATTTGCTAAAAATTGAAAGAGTGAAAAAATACCATCAGAGGAAGAAATTATTAAGAAAATATTGGAATGTGCTGAAATGAGTAGATTGACATTTGAAATTAGAGAACAAGAAGATAAACAATTCTATGAAGTTTGGGACCTTTTCTATCAATGGCTAGATAATAAAATATAATAATAGAATATTTAGAAACTTAGGATATAATGAATATATACTTCCTTTTTCTTCTTTTTCTTTGATACTATCTTTACAAAATTTTATTAAGATAAACTTGGTATGACTTTATGATTCGTTGTAAAATAAATTAAGTAAATTATAGTTATCTCGTATGAATTAACAAAATTATAGTCAAATGATTGTTTAGTAATTATATCAGGCTATATAATTGTTGATTGATAATATGAGTTATTATGTAATATAACTACAATGGAGACTATGAAATGAATGCACAAAAAAAGTGGTAAACCAACCGATACACTATCTGTAAATTTATGAAGGAGGATGATGCTTTTATATTTTATGTTTCATGTTTTATGTGTTTTTGTTTGTTGTTAAAGTCAATAAAACTTTTTTCAAAAAAAAAAAGAATGCAACTATCTTATAAATTAAAAAAAAGAAAAAAAAGATTTACCAATTAATAGACAAGAAGGGCGACATACAACAAGAGATAGAAAAGAAAAAAGACATTGCACACAAATACTTTGAAGAGTTATACAAAAAGGAAGAAGTTAATGAGGATAGAATAAGAAATTACTTAGATGAAATGAAAGATAAAGTAATCGGGGAAGAATTGATAGAATTATTAAATAAAGATATTATGTGGTCCGAACTGAAATCAAAAATAGAGAATCAGGGAAATAATAAAGCTCCGGGGTTAGATGGGATCCCGGGAGAATTATATAAGGCAATTGCGGAGCAAATTGGACCTCTTATGAGGGAAGTGTTTAACGATGTCTTATTGGCAGCCAAGATGCCGGACTCATGGAGGGGAGCACTGATTTCGCTGATCCCAAAGAAGGAATCTTATCTTAGATATATTAACAACTACAGACCAATTTCACTCCTAAACACTGACTACAAAATATTTACCTCCATCATAGCTAACAGATTAAAACGAATTTTAAATTTGTATATACATGAAGCCCAAAATGGATTTCTCCCAACTAGACAGATAAGGAATAATTCAAGAACAGTAGTAGATGTTTTAGAAGTTTATGAAAAACAAACTGCACTTATGTTTGTAGATGCAGAAAAGGCATTTGATAATTTAAATTGGCAATTTCTAATTCAAAAAATTTATAATATGAATTTAGGCACTAAATTTGAAAACATCATAACAGCAATTTATGATACACAGCAGGATAATATAATAAATGGGGAATAAAAATAGAAAAAGGAGTTATACAAGGTTGCCCACTCTCACCCCTGCTCTTCATATTCTCTCTAGAAACATTATTAACACGAATTAGACAAAACCCAGAGATTAAAGGATTAAAGATTAAGAAAGAAGAATACAAACTGCAAGCATTTGCCGATGATATGGGGTTTTTTATGGAGGAACCAATAGAAAGAGGACAAAAATGGATAAATGAACTAGAACAATTCGGTGTGGTAGCAGGACTTAAAATTAATAGGAAGAAAACAAAACTAATGACTAAAAATTTAACAGAACAATAGTAAAAAGATTTAGAAAAAGTCATGGGAATACAGGTGACAAAGAAAGTTAAATATTTAGGAATATGGCTAACACCACATTGCAAAACACTTAAGGAGAATAACTATGACAAATTGTTGCAACAAGTAAAGAAAGATCTAGAATTATGGAGCAGGCTGCAACTTTCTTTATTCTTTATTGGGCAGGATTGCTTCTATTAAAATGAATATTCTCCCTAAATTTTTATACTTATTTCAGATGATTCCAATTAAACTACACAGAAAATTTTTCAAAGAACTTAACAAAATAACTGTTAAATTTATTTGGCAAGGGAAAAAAATCTAGAATAAATTTAAAGGCAATGCAGGATTTGAAGAGCAGGGGAGGGTTGGCACTTCCAAATTGGGAATTATATTATATGGCAGCCTCTCTAGTATGGTTAAAAGATTGGGTGAATTTAATCAATAAGAGAACATTATTGTTAGAAGGCCACGATTTGCACAGAGGGGGGTGGCATGCCTTTTTATGGGAGTTAGGGAAAGTTAATTAGACATATTTCCATAGACATTTAATTAGAGATTCACTATTAACCAATTGGAAAAAAATACGGAAAAAACACTACCTAAAAGTACCGATTTGGTTATCGACAATGGAGGCGATGATTCACCCAAATAATTTGGACATCACCAAAATGATTAAATATAAAGATTTATTGGATGCACAAGGAAATTTAAAATCGCGACTAGAGCTGCAAGAGCGGGGATTTAAAATCAATCAGTGGGTATATCTCCAAATTCATAGTAGATACAAGCAGGATAGGAAAGAATTTGGAATCAACAACAAACTCCAGCAATTAGACAAAATTTTACTAGGATCAGATAAGAAAAATATAACTAAATTTTACAACTAAATTTTACAACTATCTATTAGAAGTAGAGTTAGAAGAAGAGACAGTTAAAGGGAATATGATAGCCTGGAGTAGGAACATAGGACGGAGTATCACATTAATAGAATGGGAAAAGATCTGGAGTAGAAACAATAAGATCACAAAATCGGCAGCACATAAAGAAAACGCTTATAAAATGTTTTACAGATGGCACCTTCCCCCCTCGTGATTAGCGAAGATGCGCCCCAACTTGAGTCCGAAATGTTGGAAATGTAAAAGAATAGATGGAACCTTTTTTCATATGTGGTGGTCCTGTAAAGAAACCCAAAAATACTGGCAGAGAATTAGAAATTGGCTGGAAGATATAACAAAAGAACAGATTGAGTATAAACCAGAGTTCTTCCTGTTAGGGATTTTCGATAAACAGCTACCTAAAAAAGTGAAATACATAACAATACACATATTAACAGCGGCCAGACTAGCGTTTGCTCAATGTTGGAAGTTACCTCACATACCTACAGAACAGATGATCATCCAAAAAATCTCAGATTGTGCAGAAATGGACAAACTAACTCTAGCCTTAAAAAATAAAGATTCTTCAATATACTATAACAATTGGAATTGCTGGTATTTCTTTGGTTAGACCAAAGACATATCTTTTTAGGTAAAAAAAGAATAGGACAAATTTATATGAGTGATATATAAACATATTTATGGATGAGGTGTGCGTATATGGCATAAATCAAGAAGAGAAAAGATCTTACAAACTGTCAAAAATGAGAATGTTTTTAAGTGTTCTTTTTTCTTTTTTCTCCTTTCTTTTTTCTCCTTTCTTTTTTATTTTTTTTTCCTTTCCTTTTTTTCGCTCTTCTATTTGTGTATGTGTTGTTGATTTGTTTTTAATTGTAAAATTAATACAATTTGTTTTTTTTAAAGAAAGAATGCAACTTGGATAAAGGAAGTGGATAATAATAAAGAAGATGACATAAAATATCTTGTAATAACCATAGAAATGATGGGAAAGGATCTAAAAGATCAGTAACCGCTTAGCACCAGATGAACTGTATTTTTTTGGTTGAAACATCTGACTGGTCTACAGTCACTCATTGGCAAACAGTTAATATATTGTTAGGAGGTGAAATTGAAGATTGATTAAACATCTGGCATAATCCACCTGATAATGAAAGATACAACAAAAGGAATAGCACCAAGAACTAGAGTCCAATTACCACTTACTAAATAACTTACAAATTGCTAGGTGATGCAGATGCAATCCAACAGATCTAGTTGAAAATAAGCTCTTTCCACTTGAGCAGAAAGGAAACTGCCCAAACAGCAGAGTAATAAAAATTCAGCCCCTAATTGGCAAGTTGATTTTGGAAAACTTCAAGAGGAGGAAGACTAACTTGAATGTAGTTTTGAGTGATTACAAGGAGATATTTCACTCCCTGCCACAATTGGATAATCAAATGCCTAGAAATAACAAGAATCAATAGAAACAGGCTTGTATAATGATCAATGGCACAATGGAAGACAGAGTTGCTGGTCAATTGTGATAGACTAGAAGAGGTTAATATCAAGAAATAAATATTTCAAGGAGACTCACTAACACAGGACTGTCACATCCCAGCCTGCAGGCTGGATGTGTCATGTACTGTCCACTCAGTTTAGCAAAGGGGGGAAAGTCCCAATACATCTTGTGATGATGACAATGCAAGTTTGACACTCCTGCGCTAACACCACTACTATTTGTCATTACATTGATTTCTCTAACAACAATAGTGAGGAAGTCAGACTATGGCCATTACAAACCATCTGGGAAGGACTTGATAGTGGATGAAAAAGAAGCATTTGGGAAAAAGAAGCATTTGCTGTCCGATGGGCATTATTAACTTGGAGGCATTTTCTCAAAGGAGCAAAACACCACTTTGAGGTGTGGATGGATCATAAAAACCTAGAGGTCCTGAAAACCCCTTGAAAATTGTCTCCCAAGCAAATTCATGGGGCACAATATTTTAAGTGGTTTAATTTTTCATTAAAGTACCTGCTGGGGGAAAACATTTTCATGGCTGACGCTCTATCTAGATTGCCCCAATATAACTGTGTCTGCCCAGAAATGATCTGTCCTATTGTTCCTACAAAGCAACTGGCTGCTCTGGTCACCAGAGCTGAGAAAAAAGAGGATGTTAACCTTTCAAATGATCTAACTGTACAGTTAAAGGAAAATGGATGATTGGTTTTTAGCCCACTGAAATGATTGTATTAGTCATGATGGTCTGGAATGGGTGGGGGGCAAATTATATGTCCCAGCTAACCTTAGGGAGGCCATCTTAAAACAAGCCCATGATTTGAAAGCTGCAGGACATTTGGGCTTTGTGAAAACGGCAGTTTTGGTGGCCATCTTTGAAAAAAGACATAGAAACCTATGTAGCTAGTTGTCCTGTTCGTGCTTTGGCCAAATGGCCTCCTGGAAAACCTGCCAGTCTACTACAACATGTAGGTAGGCCAACTGCCCCATGGAAGGAAATTTCTATGGACTTTATTGTGGAATTGCCTGAGAGTGGGGGAAATACAGTCATTTGGATGGTTACTGACCTATTTTCCAAGCAGGTACATTTCATACCTTGTGCAAAAATCCCTTCTGCAAAAGCTTTGGCTAAACTGTTTATCTTACATGTTTATCTACATGGTGTTCCTGAATGGATAATTTCAGATGGGGGGGTCCAATTTACTTCAAACTTCTGGACGGAATTCTTGGAATTCTTGGGCTTAGCCCATCACCCACAAACCAATGGGGCTTGTGAGAGAACGAACTCAGTATTGGAACAATATCTTAGATTTATATCAATTATCAACAGGATAATTGGCCTGACCTACTGTCTTTTGCAGAGGTGGCTTAGAATAACTCTGTTCACAGTAGCACCCATTCAAGGTAGCTATGGGTCAGGATTTTGTACCAATCCCAGAGCTATCACAGGAGAAATCCAATGTTCCATCATTAACAGAGCAGATAATTCAACTCCAGCTTACCTGGCTGGTTATTTGTAAAGCATTAGATGATGCTCATCAAGCTCATAAAAAGGTAAGTATGTCTGAAGTTAGGACATGCCAAAAATGAACTCCATGTGTCCTCCAAAATACCTAGTCTCATCTCACAGGTGCCATAAATGCTTACTTTCCAAGATCCTAAGCTAAAACTATTACTGAATAAGAGTATGCTATTCTATTCTATAATTATGGCTAGATTTTATGAATGTAAGAATGTAACTACTTCCTTTCATACTGAAAATATTATGATAACTTTAATGGTTATAATACCTCATACTGTCATGCCAAAAGGCTGGCTCCATCTACCATCTCTCAACATTGTGGTTGTTAAGCAACACATATTAAAAAATGTAACACCACAAAATGTATAGCATGGTGAATACAATTCTTTAAGCAGCTGAAAATCTTATGTCAGTATTGAGACAAAGAAAACATGCCATTTTTTTGTAAAATACTCTGAATATCTGGATAAAAGTCAAGAAAAGTTCAAATATATGTGTGATTCTTTTATTTTTAGAATCGTACCACTACTATTATTAAGAAAAATATAAAAGTATACACAGACCTCAACATTTTGCTTAGGCTTAATTTATAAACAGTTTTAATTAGGTTTGACCTTTTGAATCTGCTCAATGTGACTTCATACCAAATCAAAAATATGATTGGAGAATCTGAAGCTTTCTGTACCTTGGATTTATGACTCAAAAATTCAAGAATGGGTATTTGGCTTTTTTACTTTCTAAATTTTGTCAAAATTTCCCTGTTTGTATTTCAATCTAAAAAATGAAAGTTTGAGATAAATAGATGTAATTGTTGATTTTGTATCTTTATTTTTAGAAATAAAATATTAAGGAGAGTACATAAAATATACTTGGCTTGAAACAATGTTGGATCCACAATAGCCAGCAATGTGCAGAGAACAATTTTTCTCTGCTTTATCAGAAAATAAGGATTCAATTTTGTATTCCACAAAATTGGACCCACAATGTTTTTAAATAAGCATCACATAAGGAAAACATGAACCCTGGGGAAAGCAAGAAACCAATATATACTTATAAAATTCTATGTCTTAATGAGACCTAGAAAAAGTGAAATGTGTATAAAAATAAAGATTTATGAAACTCAATCTACACTACTTAAATGCATAATTTTAGAAGTGTTAAGGAGTTTTAGAAAGAATTCCTATTTGTAAAAACCTGTGAAGAATAACACTTATTTTAGTTGGACGCATGATAACAATAAATAAAAAATAACATGTTGGCTATATTTTTAAAAAGTGAATTGTAAGACTATAATGTTAGTCCACGTCCTTTCAATCCTTTAAAGTTTGTTATCCTAAAGAGTGAACTAAATTCTGAAAGCTCACTGCACTAAATGAAACATATATTATAAAACATTGAAAATGAAGGTGCAAAATATATATAAAATCTATTTAAAAATATAATTTTTTTTTAAACCTTCTATGTGAAAAAATAATATGTACATACATAAAATTCTATTTGCACAAACCTTCAGGATCAAGGAGTTTCTCAATTCCTAGGTATTGTTTAGCTATATTGAATGCATGATCTAATCTCTGCACAGCGGACTGTTGATAAATCACAATCTCCCAATTGAAGAGATCTGGCCTGGAGAAAAGAAGAAAGCACAAAATTACTGTCAGAATTATATATATACATACATACATACATACATACATACATACATGCACACATATACGTATATGTATGTGTGTATACAACCCTACACACACACACACACACACACACACACACACACACACACACAGAGTCTGAATCCCAAATGTTAAGAGAACTACAGATAACAAGAATGGCATCTTCTGCAGACAATATTTTGCAAAAAGTTATCTAATAAAAGTTAAATATTAAACCAAAAACACAGATGATATCCCTTAAATGTTTAAACAATTTAAAGGTAGGAAGAAATCCTATTTTAGAGAAACAATATGGAATTTTATGCTGTTAATTATGCTGTTGTAGTATAAATAATTGTATTAATCTGTGACTATATTTTCACTAAGAATAATCAATTTGAATTTTCAAGGCTATGAAGAACTTTAATCATATTAAAGATGCACAAAACCGTCCATCGTGGAGCAATAAAATGCAGCATACAGAGAATAATTTTAGATTCAACTGACCCTTCTTCAGTTATTTTGCTTTATGGCATAGAAGCACAAGTGAAGGAGATCAGAAGCCTAAGTATGCCTTCTTTAAAGGAAAAGCAGCTCTAAATCTTTCCCGCAGTTTCAGTACAATTAAAATAAGAAATATCCCATCCCCCAAGTGTCACAGATCACTTTGGCCAATTGGGTTAATTGGCGGGATCTCCAGACACCTGGAAGCAAATCAGCAACCACTGCAGCTCTCGCAGTAGAGGTGATACATGTGCACACCGAGGTCTGCACAAAACCATGTGGGCTGCTGCATATTGCACCAAATGAAGCTTCAGGATGTTCTTCAAGGGTAACCCCATGTAGAGTACATTGCAATAGTCAACACAGGAAGTGACTAGAGCATGAGTGACCATGAGTAGGGATTATTGGTCCAGGAAAGGGCGTAACTGGCGCACAACCCACAGTTGTGTAAAGGCCATCCTGGCCATGACTGCCACCTGCTCCTCCTTGAGCAGGAGTCACAAGTTCAGGAGAACCCCCAGATTATGCACAGGGTCTGTTTGGGGTAATGCCACCTCATCCAAAGACCAAAGGTGGCAATTCTCCCTGGGCCAAAGAACCTCAAACCCAGAGCCACTCAGTTTTGCCAGGGTTTAGTTTCAGTCCATTCCTCCCCATCCAGCCCCTAACAGCCTCCAAGCATGGCAAGAGGGAGGACACGGCATAACTTAACACATCACAGGCTGAGACATACAGCTGAGTATCATCAGCATATTGATGATACCTCAGTCCATGGTGGATGATCTCACCCAGCAGCTTCATATAAATGTTGAACAGAAGCAGAGAGAGTACCAAGCCCTGCAGAATCCCACAAAGTAGTGGGCGAAGGCTGGAACTCTCCCCTCCTATCAACACTGATTGAGGGTGGCCACAGAGAAAGGAAGTGAACCAGGATAGCACAGGGCCTCCCACTCCCATCTTCTGAAGCCACTCCAGAAGAATACCATTGTTGATGGTATCTAAAGCTGCCAAGAGGTCAAATAGAATGCACTATCTCCATCCTGCTCCTGCCAGAGATCATCCAAAAATGTGACCAATGCCATATCCAGGCCTGAATCCTGACTGGTAGGATTCTATATAATCAGTTTCATTCAGAAACCTCTGGAACTGCTGGCGCAATCATCTTCTCAACAACCTTCCCCAAAATGGGAAGATTGGAGAGAGGTCAAAAATTATCCAACAGGCTGGAATCCACCAATGGCTTCTTAAGAAGAGGGTTAAAGTGCTGGGGCACTACTCTCTCCTGTAGGGAAACAATCACTACCAGAGTCCACCTGCCTGTTACTTTCCAGGAAGCTTTCACCAACCAGGAGGGACATGGATCTAAAACACAGGTGCTTGCATGCATACTCCTTAGGATCCTGTTCACTTTCTCAGGAGCGACAGGGTCAAGCCATTCTCAGATAACAGGGCAAGAACCTGCCTCAGGGGCTTCCACTGGATTGGCTAGCCTTATTGCAGGCTGATCTGACATTTAAAAGCAGCAGCCTAAGACTCAAGCTGCCGATTCCCAAACCAGGTGAGCTAGAAGAGAGATTCACCATTGTGCTGGTGAGTACAAACTGAGTGGGCTTTTTGCTTTTTCCCCCCACTTCCCCACCCCTATCCAGTGCAGTACAGACAGTCCAATGGAGGCAAAAAACAGGGAGTGAGTTCTGTCCGCCTTTCTCTTTTTTTTCCTCTAGCCTCCATTTGCCAGCATGTGCCAGGTGGGCTTGGCAGGAAGTTACAGTCTTTAGATGGACTTTTATTTTGTCAGCCCAAGAGTGGAGGGGAAGGGGTTCAGAATGGTACATAGGAAATCACCCTGTCTTTGCAGCATCGGCCTGCTTGTGCCACCCCACATTTTCATGAGTGATATTAAGTTGGCCACGCCCACTCAGTCACATGACTCCTCATCCACGCCCACCCAACTGGTCACTAGGAAGAACTGGTTGTTAAATTACTTGAATCCCACCACTGAAATTAATGCTTTTGCTCCCCTGTGTAGTTGGGTGCTCTCAGATTACTTCTTAAAGAAGAAGTAATTGGGTGAGAATCTGGCTGGGGCAGGGCAACCATGAAAATTTATTGTGGAAAAACCACCCATTCTTAATGGACAATAAAATGTGAGTAGAATATGTGTATATCTTTTTTAATGAAAATTATCGGTATTTTTGATCAGTGACATCATCAAAGTAAACAAAGCCACGTGCTGATTACGTCACCAGAACATGGCCATAAATGGAAGTGATGTGCACAGCCCTCCACCCCAGATGTGATGTGCATAATCTACCCCCACGTGGTGCAAGACTCACAAGGTCATAACCCTAGCTGGATATGACATGTTGGCCTAAGCCCATCAAAATAAGCATAGGTAACCCTAACAGATAAGGTGTGGTGCAAGGTCATAGCCCTATTTTCAGGGGGGTCTTGCTGAACCTAATCTCATCAAGAAACATGCGACAGCCAAGCTACTAGGGCACTTGATTAGGGGAGGAATTTATATCTGCTAGTTTAAAAAAGATCAATGGAACTGTCCTCTATATACAACCTCAACTCAAATCTAAGCTACTTATAGCAGATGAATAAAGTAGATTTGTAGTCGTAGAAACTGCATTTAAGGGAATAAAATCAATAGTGGTTGGAGTGTATAGTGAACCTTTTTGTTGTGGTGTGCCAAAAGCATGTGCGTGCTGGCACCCATAATGCAATGCGCCCTGTTCCCCCTGTGCATGCATGCACAAACCCCCCACCCCACCCCCTTACCTGCATTGCGCATGCATATGCCTCCCAGCTGATTTTTGGCCCATTTGAGGCCGTTTTTGCCTTCTCGGAGGCTCGAGGAAAACCTCTGCAGCCTCAGGAGGCCAAAGAACAGGCTTTACAGAAATATCGGAAGTGCCCGTTTTCAGCCTCTAGAGGACCTCTGGAGCCCAGGGGAGGCTGTTTTCACCCTCCTGGAGGCTTGAAGGTAGCCTCTGCAGCCTTGGGAGGCTGAAAAATGGGCCCATTTTGGCACTTCCAGGATTTCCAGAAAGCCTATTTTTCGGCCTCCTAAGGCTGCAGAGGCTTGAGCCTCTGGGAGGGCGAAAATGACCTCAAAGGGCCAAAAATCAGCTGGGAGGTGTGTGCATGCGCAGTGCAGGTAAGTTTGGCTGGGGCTCACGTGCCCAGACAAATGGCTCTGCGTGCCACCTGTGACATGCGTACCATAGGTTTGCCATCAAGGGTATAGACCAAATGATGAAAAAAAATTTTTTAAAAAAATATCTAATGGATATTCAATTGTTACAGTATGAAACTGGCTTGTGTTGGAGGATTGTAATGGAGTGACTACACCAACTTTGGATAGAACATCCACTAAGGGGATTAAATCCTCCCACGATAAAGTACCAAAAACATTTTTTGAGATGCTGGACAATTTAGTACTAAGAGGTTCATGGAGATATAAAAAGGTATGAGTATATTCATGAACTGAAATAGAGCTTAGTAACAAGGTCAGCTAATGAGAGCTGAGTTGAGGGCTGAAACTTAAAGAGAGAATCTGGCTGTGGTTTATCTGTGCTCAGCTCTAAAGTAAAAGAGAAACTAGCTTGCTTGCCTGCTGAATTAAAGTGAAACTGATGTGTTTCTGAGCTCCTGAGTTGCTGTTCTGCTCTGAACCTGTAACATATCTGCTTCTGTTTGAGTTTGCTCCATGTTGGAGAAATCTATAACTGATATTGTAAAATTTACTTTGTGTTTATAAAGAAGTTAAATGTAGCTTCAGCCATCTGTGTTTAATTTTCTGGTGCTGAGCTTATGCTGCAATACTCTGAACAAAAGGTTATGCCAGAGAATATACCTTTTTTCAGAAATGCTTTTTCAAGGATTGATATCATATGGATTTCTAAAAATCTTGCAGATAAAATTCTACAAACGGATATTTTACCTAAATCTTTTTCTTTTTTAAACAAGTTTTATTCAGTTTTCCACATTTTAACATCTCTTTTTAGTGAACAGCATGATTACAGGTTTCACATATACATACAAATATGACCATGATTACATATTCAATTTTTGTATTCAATTTCTTATCTTAACAATGCATTTTCTAATTTATTATATTATTCCAAATGCTTATCTCATTATTTAATTCACATATATTAACTTCATAATTATTATACTTCAGTACTTTTAACTGTCACATTTGCATATTCCTCTTAAATTCTGATTAATAACACTCCTTCTATAAATTGGTTTCCCACCTA
The DNA here is from genome assembly GCF_900518735.1 of Pseudonaja textilis. Next base: position 425,348 of record NW_020769390.1, on the reverse strand, counting down.
AAATATCAGTTTAAGTGTGCCACCTCTAAGTTATATATTCATTAATTATCTCCCTTTTTAAATCCCGTTAAATGTTTAACATTTTATTACCTAAAACATTAAAATTAATAATTTAAATTTAAAACTACATAACATATATAAATCAGATTCTGCATGGTTTCCCCTTTTTAATTTCATAAAAAGAGCTTTCAGTCTGCATGCCATTCAGTAGATACTATGTAACTGTTTACTGCTAATAAAGAAATTGTTCCAACTGCTGGGTCTTTCTTCCAATATGTATTACTTTCAGTTCTTTACCTACTACAGTAAACATTTCAGTAATCAGATATTAAGTTGTGTTAAGAATTTTAACTTTAAAAGTTTCTAATGCTGATATGTATGCTATAAAAGAGAGTACCACATGCCTTCACCATTCATTTTACTTAGAGGCCTAAGTTTTTTGTTGCATGGAATAGAGAATAAAGTTAAGCAGATTTTGATTGGCTGTTGATATTACTATTAATCTTGCAACTGTATTACACTGCATGAATGGATGTATATATCCTAATAACTTATCACATTTGCGTAGCTTTTCACATTAGAACACTTAAACCTAGTGTGTCAATATGGCCTGCTGTGGAATGGGACCTTTAAGCTCCTATCCTTGGCCGCATCTCCTTCTCCTTGAGGCTTCTGCCTCTGTCCATATACCTGTCAGATCCATGTATCTGCCATCCTTCAATGGAAGAAGATTGGGGGGGGGGGTTTACAAATAATCCTTTTTTATGTAATCTGAATATCTTAAACCTTATATTGAATCTGTATAACTTGCACATGATATACAACTGGAGGACTGGAGCCATATGTGTAGAAACTTGTCACCTCTTGAAGAGATAGCAAGAGAAGAAGGGACCATAAACATTCCAGCTCTGAAAGATACTCCCTGGGAAACTCTTCTAAGATAGTTCCCAGAAAAAGGGGGGGGGGGGAATTAACATGTTGGTTCTTTGAGTAAATCCACATCAGAATAAGGGGAGGGGTTCTAACTCCCTTTATCTATTACTGTATGCCTGGAAGCATCTTATATTCTGCTTTGACTAGTACAGGGATCACTTCCTTTCAATGAAGAATTCCTTTTGAAGTACCTAGCTTTCAGAAGTTCATTCTTTTCAGTTGAAGGGGAAAAGTCCAGTGCTTACAATACCTCTAGCTTTCCTCCTCTGTTGACACATCCCCAGCCATTATCCTTGATGACTGGGCCTCTGCCCCTCTGCCTCATGCCCTTCGGCATCGCCCTTTGCCCAGACAACCATTTGTCCCAGCTCTTTGTTCGCATGGGGCAGCTAGCTGCCGGCCAATCAGGTGGTAGGCAGAAGTCATGATGTTGCGGGGGCAGCGTGTGATCACTGATCATAGGGCCTGTGGTGGGGGGTGCAGGAGAACAGCGGTGGCCCATCTTCTGAGGTGGAGAGAGAGCAACAGCCCAACTCCCCGTTTGATATAAGGCAGGCAGGATCAGGTGGGGGGGTGGGGGGAGCAGGCCAACTGCATGATCAGGGGTATGTGTGTGGTGGTGGGGACAGCAGCCCAACTGCAGTGTCAGGTGTGTGTGGGGGGTGCAGTAGCCCAACTGCAGTGTCAGGTTGTGTGTGGGGTGCAGCAGCTCAATAGCAGGAACAGGTGTGGGATGGGGGGAGCAGCCCAACTGCAGGATCAGATATGGGGGAGTGGGGAACAGCAGCCTAACGACAGAATCAGGTGTGTGGGGGAATAGCAGCCGAATTGCAGGATCAGATGTGGGGTGGGAGGAGCAGCAGCCCAACTGCAGGAGCAGGTGTGGGATGGGGGGGAAACAGAATATTTGATTATTTTCTCTCATCTGCAAAGGGGGGTTGTTTTATCTCCCCACCCTCAAACTTCCCATTTCCTCTGTATATCTTGATGTCAAGATATGCAAATTGAGGTTCCTATGGAAGACTATGCAACATACAATATTTTATTGGCTTCCCATGTCAGTGTTTGGTGGTGGTTTAAGTTATATATGGAATGATGGAGAGTGTTTGAAGATAGGAAGGAAAATCCTTTATAGGTGTGGATAATTAGGAAGAAATCTGGTGTCTTAAATTCTCTTGAAGTGCTATTTTAACTGTTTAGATGCAACATTTGTTTATTGAGAAAATACAGGTTGTTAAATGTAAAGGGGAGGCAAATCAAAGCCAGAGCAATGTAAATGCCTCAGGCAAAAATAAAGGTGCTACAAAGGATTTTCCTTTCGGTCTTCAAACAGCCTCCATCATTCCATGCAACTCAAAGTCTTTTGTAGGAACCTCAATTTGCATATCTTGACATTAAGATATGCAGACAAAATGGGAACTTTGAGGGTGGGGAGATAAAACAGTCCCCTTTTGCAGATGAGAGAAAATAATCAAATAAACTAATATTCTGTTTCCCCTCACCTCATACCTGATCCTACAGTTGGGTTGCTGTTCTGCCACACACCTGATTTTGTCATTGGACTGCTGCTCCCCCCGTGCCAAACCTGATCCTGCAGTTGGGCTGCTGTTTCCCCCCCATACACTTGATTCTAAACTTGGGCTGCTGTTTCCCCCCACCCTAGAAGCCAGGCCACCACTGTTGTCCTGTGCTCCCCACCATAGCTACACAGCTCCTGCTATCAATTATCGCAAGCTGTCCTGCAACATCATGACTTCTGCATGCTACCCAATTGGCTGGCAGCTAACTGTCCCGTGCAGCCAAAGGGCTTGGACAAATGGTTTCTTGGTGAATGGGCCGTGCTGAAGGGTATGGAGCAGAGGGGAGAAGCAGCAGTGGCTCATTAATCAAGGAGAATAACAGGGGGAAGGCCAGCAGAAGAGGAAAGCTGGAGGTAAATGGGTAGAGGCAGGAGCCTGAAGGAGAAGGAGGCACAGCCAAGGGTAGGAGCCTGAAGATCCTTGCTGTTGAAGGTATTCATGGAGAAATGTACTATTTTCTATTTTAAAGGTTTTATGTATATATTTGGATCCCGAAACTACACATACCCATCCTTCTTACAGACTGAAGCTAATTCTTCACTAACTATAATCCACACAGGTAAACTCCATCAGGGACTGTGTATTTTGTACTAAATGATCTGATTTCAGTTTCCAGAAAAGTGAATCAATTCAGTCGTACAGCAACTGCTGTTAAAAAAATCACGCCTTTATTAGTTTTTGTTATGAACCAGGGCATTTATGCTGGATACTTTGTATTTTAACAGTGTATACACACCACATACACACCACAAAAAGGGACAAAAAGAGACAGAGACAGACAGTCATAAGAAAAAATGCTTATTTATTAGTGAACTTATAATAATTTTCCTACCTGTGACTGTGTATGAGTGCATTAAAAGCCAAACCATCAGACCAGCTATTGGTGAAATTAAAAACATTGACCTGTGGATAGTTCTGTGTTGATTGACGAACCCAGCTTAACAAGATCTTTTCACTGTTTGTTTGTTGCAGTCCAGCCATGATGCTTTTCATAACATTTTTTACCTAGTTTACAACACAGAATTTCAACATTAGCTATATTTGTTTATGAGGTCAACTCACTTCCCTTCTATAAACCCAGCTTTTTCAATTTCATTTTAGTGGGGGTGGGGGGTTCATCCCAATTATTCATAAGGCCTAATGCTCTCAACTGACAATCTGGCAAACTGAAATAAAAGTCATTATTTCTAGACATTTTAGTGCAGTAAAACTCTAAGTTGCAGATATAAACATGTTTTAATTTCAGTATATTTGATGAATCAATGCAATATATAGACATGGGTCTAGTAAGAGAAACTTGGAGTAATTTTGTGTTCAGCAATAACAAATGTGTGCCTTTCAAAAATGTATTCAAGAGTTTGAGCTTTGAATGCTCTAGAAAGTGTTGTTGGGGATAAATCAGGGGTGAGCTGCTGGGGGTTCACAGTGGTTCAGGAGCTCCTCTAGCTACGATTCTGCACAGTTTGGAGAACCCCCAAATCCCACTACTGGCTGCCCCTGCCCACCCTGCCCCTCCCCTCCCAGGAATCCGCACGCGGCCCATTTTGGATATAGGTAAAGTGCAGGGCGGGGAGGCTCAGGGAAGGCAAAAAACAGGCCTCGCGGAAGGTCAGAAATAGGTCCATTTCCAGCTTCCAGAGAGCCTCCAGAGCCTGGGGAAGCCATTTTCACCCTCCCAGAGGTTTAAGGAAAGCCTCTGGGGCCCAGGGAGTGCAAAAACATCCCCCCCCGTGTGGTGCAGGAGGTCAGCCACACTTACCATGGTCATGCCCACCTAGCAACCGCGCAGAGAACCCATTGCTAAAAATTTTGAAGCCCACCCCTAGAATAAATTATGGATCAATATTGCATCCCTTGCTCAAGATCTACTAATTGATCATGAGGAAATTGCTTTTTAATTTGTGGAACTTAAAGTTTGGGTTTCATATATCAAGGAACATAATGCTATAACATGAAAATAATCCTACATATACCCTTACATCTAGGGGCTATTAATATGTTGGAGAGTTACAGAGGAATAGGAAGGAAACATCAAGATTTATTTCTAGCGAAGCAGCCATATTATTATGGCTCTTAAAACTATCATATTAGTTAGAAAATAAAATGCTGAGACTTATCATGTGAATGAAGTATAGTCTTAAGAAGTGAAATAATTTTGTTTTTCTTTTCATGAGGCTTTTGTTTGTTTTAGGAGTGATATAGAACTTTGGTTTTTTAAAAAAATACATTTGATTGATATGTTGGGAGCCAGAGCCCTGATGCAAGTAGTAATAAAAAGTGAAATAGACAAATCATAACAATGGATTTTCATTAAATTACTTCTTCCCATATATTTGATTATTTGCCATATGTTTAATAATTTATGAGGTACATAAGAATGACGGTTCTATAGAAGGATCTAGGATGTTTAGGTACCACCCTTGGCTGTGCCCCCTTCATCCCCAGCCACCCGCTTCAGCATATTCATACACAGCTTTCTTTCTCCAATGGCCCTGCCCAGGCTGTTCTCCATGACCAATGGGCCCCTGGCCCTTCACCCCT
>NW_020769390.1:372227-413782 GCF_900518735.1 Pseudonaja textilis | reverse complement strand
AGATAGATAGATAGATAGATAGATAGATAGATAGATAGATAGATAGATAGATAGATAGATATGTAACAGTAAATAATGATGAAAATACAGTAGAACAACTAATGCTTCTGACCACAACAAAATCGGTTTCCGACCAAAACATACACAAAATTTTTGAATCTGGTCACAAACACATACTTGGGTGGTGATCAAACATGACCTCTGACACAGAAATTCCTGAAGACAAAACATTAGTAGATGAAGAAATCACCAAAGTTATGGAACGAATTATGGTCGTGACCAGAGGTTCTACTATAACTGTTCTCCCTTATTTTTGAATATAAATATTTTTAGCTATAACAATAGAGTTCACTAGAGGCAGTTGAAATCAATTTGAACTTTGAAATGAGAACATTTTATAAATTTCATCATCCAATGCTATATATTAAAACACTGATACTGTAGTTTTTAATGCAGTTATCTGAAAATCAGAAATAATATAAATATTTTAGACATATTTAAATTGATATCTCCATGTTTTTGTTCACTATACAATGAAATATATTAATAAAAGGACAGTAATGGAAAATGCTGTCAGTGTAATTTTCTAATAAGGGAGGACAATATGTGAAATCTTTTGGGATATTTGCTAGGAAAAAGATGTCATAAAAATTTAAAATATCAGCAACTTACACAAATTGCAATATATTCTTTATATGTTCATATGTTTGTAAAGAGCATATTTACAAGTACAAGGTCCACAAATGCTAATTTTACAATGAATTTTATAATATGCAGAAGCATTGCAAAATTATTTGAGGTAGTAGATAGACACATACAAGTTTTTGGCCTGTAAGACCTTCCAGGAGTTCCAAAAGCTTTCGACCATCTTGCAAATCTTTGAAGAGATCTTCAATTGGATGAATACCAAACTGAAATGAGAGGATGTTTATTAGACTGCATGCTAAACTGTTAATAAAATATTATGTCTGTTGCTCATACAGAAGGAAATTTTTCTAAAAGAAAGCTGGCTTTTCACTTTTAGCAACAAAATATCTTATTTTATTACTAAATTTATGAAAAATATCAGGCATAAGAATTATCTCACAAACTAGGTAAATTAGGACAAAAGAGCAAACAGTATAATTCTCATGAGGTATTGTTCTATAATCTGTAACATAATCTGTTTCATTTATGTTGTACTTTCTAACTCACAAATTTAAATATATTTCACAAATGAATACTACTTAGTTTTCTATTTTCATATAGCCAGATAATCTCTGCTTCAGCAATGTATTTGTTATACCACATCTGACATTCTTACCCAAGAATCAAACAATAAATATATCCTTATCATTGCTGATATCAGAATGGAATATGACAAATGTTCATCTATGGCAGCAACTCTTATTAACGATCTTTTATCCTATTATCCATGAATCTATTTCACAAGTAATTATTTAAAAACAGGTCATAACTTCTGAAGACAAGTTTTGGTGGATATAAAAGACATTGGGGTTTCCCTCACAAAAGCTAGTCTGACATAGAAGTTTGTGCTATATACCCATACAATTAAAAAAAAATCTTGCTATGGTAACAAAGCCAAATAATGAGAACACAGAGGTGTCTTGAAAGGAAACTTCTGAGGAGTAACTTGTCTTGTTATGGAAAAGGCAAGTATTTCCAAATGAAATCTACAGACTAGACCATGAAAGCCTGCACTTAAAAAACAGCATTCTCCTAAAATATTTTGTACCATGGTTCAGGTGATAGCTGCGTATACCTTACATTAGTATTTTTCCTTTTAAAAACTTCTGGTTTAACTTAATAACATACAAATCATCATAAATGAATATTAATATTATAGAGAAAATAAGCATTTTCACCAGAACATTTAATTACAGTACAATGTGTTACAAGTCAATCTTTAAAAAAAAAAGATATTAAGATGCTTAACACACAGTCTTAAATATGACCTATAAACTACAAAAAGTTCCCAATTCTGCCAGCATTCATTGTAATAGTAAACTTGCCATTTGTCTAGTGGTAAGGTAATTAAGTCACCTATCAGAAACAGATTGAACGTCAACGATCAACAAAACTTTAGTAGAAAAGGTTCAGAAGAGAGAAATAAATATGTTGCATTTTTCAAGATTATTTGAAAGTACACATTCACATGTGAGAAGGTTTAGGAGAAACAAATTAATACATGCAATGTCATTTTATAGGTATGCACAGAATCCAGAGATGCCTTCATCACAATATCCCCCATTTTAAATTGCTGGGAGCAGTGTTTGTCAGCTTGCATTTTGTAAATTTTTGTGGCTTCCGCTAAAGTGCATTTAGTGTTTTCCCACAATTTTTTCAAAGAATCTAACCACTCATTTACTGACATAGATGAGGAGGGTTCTCTAGATCAACGGTTGCCAACCGGTGGGCCATGGCCCACCAGTGGCCTGTGAGAAAATTTTGGTGGGCCACAGAGAAACCTCACCCCCAGAGCACCCCCCCAAAGCGATTAATCCAGGCTTCACAGAAACACAAGGCTGCTCAGTCCACATGGCCTGCAGGAACCCTCCCCGCTCACTCACTCCTTACCCTGCAAACTTGTCTGCTAAATTGCTATTTTTCCTTTTTCCGACCATCATCTGTTCTGCTGTGCTGGGAGATTTAGATTAGCTAGGAAGCAGGAAATGGTTGGATTTCATGCTTTCTAGCTAAGCACAGCCAAACCTCTCTTAGGACTGAAGGTTTGCTTGCAAGCAAATTCAGTGCAGATTCACCGCAAGCAAATTTGAGAGACTGAGCTAGCCGATGGCAGATAGATAGATCACTGAATGATTCTGTGAGCAACTCAATCTGCCTGCTTTGCCTGATTTTGGATAAAAGTTACTTTTTTATAAATAAAAAAAATCAATATTTACATACATGGTGTGTTGTGGAGTTAATTTTGTGAGTTTGCTTGCTAGCAAATTTTACAGGACAGACTGAGCTAGCCAATGGCAGATAGATAGATCTTTGAATGAATCTGTGATTCTGTGAGCAACTCAATCTGCCTGCTTTGCCTGATTTTGGGTAAAAGTTGCTTCTTTTTATAAAAAATTCAATATTTATATATTTATAATATTTACATACAAGCCATGCCCAGCCAGTCACATGACCACCAAGCCACACCCACAAATTAGGCCATGCCCACAGAACCAGTTAGTGGTCCCTGGGATCTAAAATTATGAGTTTGGTGGTCCTTGAGGTCCAAAAGGTTGGCGACCCCTGCTCTAGATAACTCAGGCACAGGAACAAATTCCATTCCAGTATTAATTTGAAATGGAGTTAAACCCGTGCTACTATGCGCTGCATTTTTATAACCTTGGTGAATGGCAACAATTCAGCCCAATGTTAGTAATTTATATAACATCTCAAATATTGTCCAATCATTGCATTTGTGTGTTCTGATGCCCCATTTGTATCTGGATGGAATCCAGAACTTAACCCCTGGGATGACCCAATAGCTTTAATAAACTCCCTCCAGAACCTCATTGTGAATTGGACCCCAGTCAGATATAAATCTGCGAGAGACCCCATGTAATCTATATATATGTTTGATGAACAATCTAGCTAATTTCTTTGCTGAGGGGAGACCAAGCAAGCAATAAAATGGGCTTGCTAAGAGAATAAATCAACCATAGTCCAAATGATCATGTTTCCATCACTCTCTGGAAGCTCTACAATGAAATCCATCCCTATCTCTTACCAAGGTTGGGATGGCTCAGCCACTGGTTGGAGAAGTCCTGGGGGTTTCCCAGGTCCTGTCTTCATCATGACATAGGTAGCACAACTTTTCACACAGACCTCAATGTCCTTTTTCATTCTTGGCCACCAGAGCTGTCTCCTAGCTAAATGCAATGTAGCCAAAATGCCTTCCTTGTTTAGAATCATGACTCCTCCACAGGACTTAGATTCGTAGTGTGTTGGGAGCATATAGTTTCAACCCTTTCCAAGCCACTCCATCTTTCAGCATTAGAGTGTCTTTGTTGTTTTGGTACCAAAGTCTGCAGTTAGTTTTTCAGTCTTTTGGTCATTGAATCTTTGTCCTTGGTGCTGGGATTCTTAGACTGTGCATGGATAGTGACTTGAGAAACAGGCTGGGAAGGAGGAATAATTGCATGAATCACCTCCTCCCATTTGCTATTAAATTGAGGCTTTCTTGACAGACTATCAACAAATAAATCCCCCCCCCCTGGGATATACTTAAATCAAAGTTCAATCATTTGAAGTACTGTGCCCAATGAACTTGCTTCGAGGAAAGCCTCCTGGGGTTTTTTAGTGCTTCTAAATTTTTGGGACAAAAGGCTGCTGACTACCTTCCAAAAATTATCTCCATGTGAGCAGCGCCCAGCATACTGCATATGCCTCTTTCTCCCACACTGCCCACTTTCTCTCCATGTCTGCGAGTTTTTTTAGAAGTGTAGGCGCATAGTTGCAGGGTTCCATTGGCTTTTTTTTGCAGAAGGACAGCAGCCACAGCTACATCACTAGCATCATCTTGCACTACAAAAGGCTGTTCTGGATTCAGATGACCCAATATTGGTTCTTCAGCAAAGCATATTTTTAACTCTTCAAATTCCCATTGACATTCTAAAGTCCAATTTAAAGGTTGCCCAGGTCGAGGTTTGGCAGGTCCACCCTGTTTTGAGCAATTTGGTGATGGGTAGGCTATCTCTACGAACGAGGGAATGAATTGGTGGTAAAAGTTGGTGAAACCTTTGTAGTTGCTTTGGAGTGCATGGGAGTTGCCAGTCTAGGACCACTTTTACTTACCCTGGGTCCATCTCTGTTCCTTGGTTTGATATATGATAGCCAATGTAATCTAAAGCATTTTTATGAAATTAGCATTTTGACAGTTTCACATGTAACTTGACTGTGAGTAATTTCTTTAACACTTGTCACACCAGCTTCACATGTTCTTCTAGGGTTTCATGGTAGATAAGAATGTCACCTAAGTAAACAAGAACTCCCTTATACAGGTGTTCATTTATCAATTGCATAAAGACCCCAGGGGCTCCTTGTAATCCAAATGGCATCACTTGGAATTGGAAACTGACTATGGGACAATTAAAAATGGTTTCCCACTCATCTCCTTCTTTTATTCGGACCCAGTAGTATGCCTTTCAGAGATCGAGTTTAATGAATACCTTCCCTGGTCCAGCATGTCCTTCATGAAGGGCAAGGGCGATTCAGCCAGTTCTAACCAGTTCACCCGAACCATTAGTTAATTGCTTATTCAATTCAGAGAACCGATTGAAAACAAAGTGCAAGAGAGATTTTTTTTCTTTTTTTCTCCTTCAGTTAATAGCTCCAGGCAGACAGCCAAGAACCACTTAACAGTTGTAGCTGGAATGTAGCTGATACATGCTGAATCAAGTCAATAAACAACAGAAACTGACAGGATTAGGGCAAGGAAACTCATCAATCACCCATCTAGGGTTGGAATGAACCTCTTCCCTTCAGGAAGAAGGAAAAGATTACAAACATTTTCATTATAAAGAGTATTGAGTAACACTTCTGTGATCAGTTGATACACCCTGGAGTTCCCAAAGACCTTTTATAGCTGCTGCAGTGTTGGCTCCTTTTTGTAGCCAAGATGCAGGAGGGGACAATGATGCAGCTTGATCATACAGGCTGTGAATGTAATGCATGTGTGGTCCGTCCAGCTGTACTGCTTCTACTGTGAAGCATCCAATTTAGAATAGAATAGAATTCTTTATTGGCCAAGTGTGGTTGGACACACAAGGAATATTTCTTGGTGCACATGCTCTCAGTGTACATAAAAGAAAAGAAACATTCATCAAGAGTCAAGAATCATAAAGTACAACACTTAATAATAGTCATAGGGTACAATAAGCAATCAAATCACACTAGGAAACAGTCAATAAAAATCGTTAGGATACAAGCAACAAGGTTACAGTCATACAGTCATGAGTGGGAGGAGATGGGTGAAAGAAAGGATGGGAGGATTAAATAGTAATAATAATGCAGACTGTAAATAGCTGAACAGTGTTGAGGGAATTATTTGTTTAGCAGAGTGATGTCATTCCAGAAAAAAATGTCTTTGTGTCTAGTTGTTCTCGTGTGCAGAGCTCTATAGCATCATTTTGAGGATAGGAGTTGAAATAGTTTATGTCTGGGATGTGAGGGGTCTGTAAATATTTTCACAGGCCTCTTTTTCACTCATGCAGTATACAGGTCCTCGATTGAAGGCAGGTTGGTAGTAAGTGCTTTTTCTCCAATCCTAATTACTCTCTGAAGCCTGTGTCTGTCTTGTTGGGTTGCAGAACCAAACCAGACAGTTATAGAGGTGCAGACTCCATAATTCCTCTGTAGAACTGGATCAGCAGCTCCTTGGGCAGCTTGAGCTTTTTGAGTTGACACAGAAAGAACATTATTTTTGTGGTTTTTTTGACGTTTTTGATGTTAGGTGTCCATTTTAGGTCTTGTGATATGATAGAACCTAGAAATTTGAAGGTCTCTACTGTTGATACTGTGTTATCTAGTATTGTAAGAGGTGGTAGTATGGGAGGGTTTCTCCTAAAGTCTACCACCATTTCTACGGTTTTGAGTGTGTTCAGTTCCAGATTGTTCCGGTTACACCACGAGGCAAGTTGTACAATCTCCTGTCTGTATGCGGATTCATCGTTGTCTCAAATGAAACTAATCACTGTTGTTTCACCTGCAAACTTCAGTATTTTAACAGATCATTTGAGATGCAGTCACTGGGATATAGAGAGAAGAGAAGTGGAGAAAGCACACAGCCTTGCGGGGGGGGGCTGTGCTAATTGTACAGGTATCAGATGTGATTCTTCCTAGCTTCACTTGCTGCTTCCTGTCTGTTAGGAAGCTTATGATCTACTTACAAGTGTATTCAGGTACCACTAGCTGGTTTAATGTAGTTATCTGTGATCTATTTGCTTGGTGTGCAAACTGTAGGAGATCTAACAGCAGATCCGTGATGGTTTTCAGATGGGCAGCACTAGCCTTTCAAAGGTTTTCATAACTACAGATGTTAGAGTATCTGGTCTGTAGTCATTCAGTTCCCTGATGGAGGGCTTTTTTGGCATTGGGATGATGGTAGAGCATTTGAAGTAAGAAGGAACATAGCACATCTTTAGTGATTTATTGAAGATCCAGGTGAAGATGGGGGGCAATTGGTCAGCACAGACTTTTAAGCAAGGAGTTATCTGTCCCTGGTCCTTTTCCTGGCTTATGTCTGTGAAATAGATCTTGCACTTCTTTTTCTGTGATCACCAATGGGTTGGGGTCAGTTGTAGGAGGCTTGGCTGTTGTTGGTGTGTTTGAGATGGGGGTTGTGGAGATAGGTGGCTGTAGTTTCCTTTCAAACCTGCAGTAAAACACATTCAGGTAATCTGCTAGTTGTTGATTTCCTTCTGCCTGGGAAGGAGGTTTGCTGAAGCCAGTGATTTTTTAAAGAGTTTTCGACATGTTTGCTGTTTCATTTGTTGAAAACTGATTCCTTAACTTTTCAGAGTAGCTTCTTTCTGCTGCTCTGATCTATCTTGTTAATATGTTTCTGGCCTGATTGTCTAGCATTCTGTTACCTTTTCTGTAGGCTTCCCCTTTGGAATGACGTAGCTGCTTAAGTTTAGCTGTGAACCAAGGTTTATTGTTACTATATATTCACAGGTTCCTTCTTGGTACACATAGGTCTTCGCAGAAGCTGACATATGATGTTACAGTATTTGTGAGCTCATCTAGGTCTGCAGAGGTACCTTCAAAAAAATTCCAATCAGTGCAATCAAGACAAGCCTGGAGCTTCAGCTTTGCCTCATCAGACCAAGTCCTCACTGATTTAATTGTTGGTTTCATAGTTTTAAGTCTTTGTCTGTAGGCAGGTACAAGATGAATCATACAGTGACCAGAGTGTCCCACAGCTGCTTGTGGTAAAGACTTATAAGCATCCTTTATTGTTATGTAGCAGGGATCTAAAGTATTTTTGCCTCTAGTGGGACAATTTACATGCTGGAAATATTTTGGGAGCTCTTTCCTTAAATTTGCTTGATTGAAATCTCCTAAAATGATGGGAAGGGAATCTGGGCGTTTGGCTTCAGCCTCCATAATCTGATCAGCTAGAGTTTATAATGCCTTGTTTACAGAAGCTTGTGGAGGAACACAGCTATTAGGAGATATGAGGAGAACACACATGGAGAGTAAAATGGCTTGCAGTTGACATGTAAATCACAGAATTTATATATTATAGTTATATCAGCTGTTGTTGATATATAAGCAGAATCCTCCACCCTTCTTTTTACTGGATGTCTCTTCAATTCTGTCTGATCTAAATGTCTGAAATCCTGGGATATATATTCTGTTGTCATGAATTTCGGCATTAAGCCAGATTTCAGTAAAACAGTGAACTGCTGAGTTGTAGAAATCAGAATTGCATCTATTTAAAAGTATTTAATCAATTTTGTTAGCAAGTGAGAATAAATTAGTCAGAAAGTTTGAAGGGAGAGGGCTCCCCCCCCCCACTATTCCTTTCTCTATTTAAAATTCCCACTCATTTATCTCATCTCTTTTTTCAGTGCTGCCGCTTCTTTCCTTTGCTTGTTGTAATCCATAGCACCGGGGAATTAGTTAGAATCTTCTCCGTGTTTGCAAAGATGGAGGGTGGGGGTTGAGTTCTGGAGAACCAGTAGCGGAATTTTTTTAAAAAAAGTTTTATTGTTTTTAAGACAAACACAACATAAAAACATCCAGCCATCATCCATATATATATACATACAGTGTGTCGGTTGTTTTACAAATAGTTTTGTGCTTCCACTTCATAGTCTTCACTTACAATTACATTGTATATGTTCTCGTATTGTCAATCAAATATTCCTAAATACATTAATATCATTGTTAATCAATCATTTGACTATACTATTATTCATGTTTACAAGATAATCCATATTTTACTTAATTTGTTTTATGACAGTTCATCTTATCATCTCAAATCTATCCTATAATTATTTTGTAGATATAAAAAAATACATCTTTATATATTCGTTATGTTCTAAAAATCTACATATTTCATTACCATGTTTTATTGTCTAACCATTGATAGAATAGATCCCAAATTTTATAAAATTGTTTATCATCTTGTTCTCTGATTTCAAATGTCAATCTAATCATTTTAACATATTCCAATATTTTCTTAATAACTTCCTCCTGTGTTGGTATTTTCTCATTTTTCCAGTTTTTAGCAAATACAATCCTAGCTGCTGTTAATACATTTATAATCAAATATTTCAATTCTTTACTGTATATTTCAGGTAAAATTCCCAATAAAAATATCTCTGGTTTCAAGTCTATATGCTTTTTGTCATTTTTTTCCAACCATGTGTGGATTTTAGTTCAATATTTTTTGGCATCCACACACATCCACCACATATGGTAATATGAGCCAGGTATCTCATGACATTTCCAACATTTTTCAGATTTGTTCTTGACCATTCTTGCTATTCTTGTTGGGGGGAAATGCCACCTGTAAAACATCTTATACAGATTTTCTTTATATGCTGTTGACATTGTCATTTTATATTTTTGAGACCACAATTTTTGCCATTTCTCTAGATCAATCCCATATCCAAAATTCTTCCCCCAAGCAATCATAGTTTCTTTAACTTGTTCTTCTAGTTAAATTTCTAATAAATATCCATACAATTTTTGAATCACCTTTTCATCAGTACCTGTCAAAATCTTATCTAAGTCAGTCAATCATAGAAACCTTCTGTTTTAGAATCTTTGTCATACCTTGAATGTATTTGCGCATATGAAAACTAATTCATCTTCATTCCTTGTTCCTCTAATTTTTGCATAATTTAAGTTCACCCTTTTCATTCAATATTTTACCATATCTAACTGTTTGTTCCTTTTTGTATATTATAGGATAAGAAAATGCTTCAATAATCGATAGCCAGACTGGAATTTTCAAATAACATTGCCTTTTAGTCTTCTCCCAGGTTAACCATAGAGACTCCCATATATAGGGTCTTCTAAAATACCCCTGTGTTTTAGTTCCTTTATACCATAAAAAAGCATGCCACCCCAGTAACAGATCATGTCCTTCTAATGTCAACAATCTAGCATTTATTAATGTTATCCATTCCTTAACCCACATCAAATTTGTAGCTTGGTAGTACAACTCCCAATTAGGCAAACCAAATCCTCCTCTTTTTCTAGCAAAAGTTTTATCTTTATTCTCGCTTTCTTACTTTGCCATATATATTTCAACACAATTTTATTTAAATCTTCAAAATAAGCTTTTCCAAGCCTAATTGGAATTGTTTGGAACAAATATAAAATTCTGGGTAGTATATTCATCTTGATTGTTGATATTCTCCCTATTAATGACAGTTGTAAATTTTCCCATTTCGCCAAATCAAGTGCTATCTGCTGCTTGAGTTTAACATAGTTATTCTCTTTTTGTGTGCTACATCTTGCTGTCAAGTGTATCCCCAAGTACTTGATCTTATTTGTGACCTGGATTTTCAAAACATCTGCCAGTTCTTCCTTTTGTCTTAATAACATATTCTTTGTCAAAATCTTTGTTTTGTCTTTATTTATTTTCACACCAGCCACCTTTCCACATGTCTCTATCTTTTTTATCAATTTTGGTGCTGTTTCTAGTGGGTCTTCTAAAATGAAAACCAGATCATCTGCAAATGCTTGCAATTTAAATTCTTCCTTTTTAATTTTCATCCCTTTTGTATCCTTTTCTTCTCTAATATTTCTGTTTTGCACTTCCAAGGTTAACACAAACAACAAAGGTGACAGTGGGCACCCTTATCTTGTTTTCTTATATTGATAGAGTCCGTCAAATCTCCCTCTATCATTACCTTTGCCATTTGCTTATGATATATAGCTTCTATTGCTTGGATAAATTTTTTACCAAAGCCCATCTGTTGCAGCTGTAATAACATAAATCACCAATTCACATTGTCAAATGCCTTCTGTGCATCTAAGATTATCAAAGCCACTTGTTTTTCAGGGTGTGCCTGAAAAGTAGTATTCCAAAGTGTCCAAGATTACTCTCACATTGTCTTTAATTTGTCTCTTTGGCAGAAATCCATTTTCATCAGGATGAATAAAATTATTTAGGTATTTTTAAAGTCTTTCTGCCAATATTGAACCAAAATTTTATAACCTGCATTTAGTTGAGAAATAGGTCTACAGATCTTGATTTGTAATGGGTTGGCATTCTCTTTTGGGACAAGTGTAATATAAGCTTCTGACCATGATTTAGGTATCTTATTCTTTAACCATAACTTCATTCATAACTTCTAGCAATGGAAGATTTAATGATTTTTGTAGTGTTTTGTAAAATTTTGCTGGAAGTCCATCTGGGCCTGGTGCCTTTCCATTGCTTTGCTTCTTAAGTGCTTCAGTTAACTCCACCATCGTTATATTGCTTTCTAACATTATTTCAATCTCTTTAGGTATCTGGGGTAGATTAGCATTCTGTAAGTACTGTTTAACTCTTTTATCATCAATATTCTCTTGTGTGAACAGTTTCCCATAATAATCTCATATAATTTTCTTCTTCTCTTTACTTCCATAACAAACTTGGCCTTGATCATCTATTCATTGCAATATTTTCCTTGATTCTTTCTCCTTTCTCAGTTTATATGCTAACAATCTACCTAGTTTATTTGCATCTTCAAAATAGTTCTGTTTTGCACCTCTGATTTTCTGTGCTAATTCTTCTTTTTCCATTAATCCCATTTTATGTTTAATTATATCCATTTTTAACTTAATGTCCTTTTTCTGTGGCATTTTCTGTAACTCTTTTTCAAGTCCTTTATACTCATCCTCTAATTTCTTAGAGGCTAGTCTTTTCATGGTATTTTTTTTCCTTGTATAGTCTATTATCAAGTCGCTGGCATATGCCTTCATTGTATTCCATACATTCTGCATTGATGTGTCTACTTTTTTATTTTCTTTAAATAAAAAAGGCAGTTATTTCTCCATCCACTGTGTGAAGTCTTTTCCCTTTAATATAGTATTATTTAACGTCCATCTAGATCTTCTTTGTTCTTTCCATTTAATAGTCATTGGATTATGATCTGCCCAAGTACTTGTTTCAATATTTATTTCTTGGATATTAGCAAACAATTCTGTTGACATCCATATCATATTTATTTTGGAACATGATAAATGTCTGTTTGAATAGAAGGTGTATTGTTTAGTCTTAGCATTTCTTTCTCTCCATACATCTTTTAAATTTATTTCATCTGTCATTTTAAAAAAGGATTTGGAGAGAGTCTTTCTGTTTTGCTTTGTTGTTTTCTGTGTTGAATCATCCAATTTATTGTCTACAATTCCATTAAAGTCTCCCATCATAACTATATTAGCATAGTCCAGTTCAATTATTTTCATATGTAATTTTCTATAAAAATTTTCTTGATTGTCATTCAGGGCATAGATTGCAATCAGGAGTGTTTTCATATTATTGTCCATTATTTCCACCATTAATAATCTTCCATTGTCATCTGTATGCATCAATTTTGCTGGGATAATATCTTTAATGTATAAAACCATTCCTCTTTTATTGCATTGTGTCAAAGAAATAAACATTTTCCCTAACTTTGGCTGTATCAACAGTTGTTCATGTTGCTTTTTAATATGTACTTCCTGTAGGCAGATTATATCAAATTTTAATTTCTCTAATTTGTGGAAAGTTTTCCTTCTTTTAACAGCTGAATTAAGTCCATTTATGTTAATTGTAATCAGTTTTTTCTCTTCCATGGTTATACTTTATAGGTAGGTTTGGCAGCTCTTGTAGATCTTGGTTCACATTGTTCTTTAGCTTCCACTTTTCTGCCTACTGCACCTTCTTCTTGTTCAGTCGTTATTTGGCAGTCCTCTTGGAATTCAATTAGTGACACTTCTTTTTCTGTCTCCTCCTCTTTCCCTCCAAAGTATTCTGTATAAAATAATTCAGCTTTCTCAATTGAGTCAATTCTGTGTCTCTGTTCTTGCCATGTAAACATTAAACCTTCTGGAATCAACCATCTATAATTCACCTCTTTTTAAAGTAGAATTTTAGTCAGGAATCGGTATTCTCTTCTCATCTCTCTTACTCTTCTGGGCACTTGTTTCAGGATCACAATCTGCTTATCTTTATATTTCAATGTTTTCTTTCTTACCAGCTGCAATATTTGCATTTTAATGGCTTTCTTTGTAAAATTGATGTGAACTTCTCTTGGTAGGCTATTTCTCATTGCATATCTTGTGAAGACTCAAAAAAACCTCATCTATTCCATCCATCATCTTCTGTTTGGTTATTTCCAGAGCTTCAGCCAAGATTTCTATCATTATCTCAGCTAGGTTTTGTCCCTTTTCTTCCTCTATGTTTTGGAATCTGAGATCAAATTCTGATCTGTCCATCTCCCATCTCAACATCCCACTTTTATCTTGTTCAACCACAGTTAATCTGCTATCAATATCTCCAATCTTATCTCGTTGTTTATCTTCTTCAATTTTTTGGAATCTTTCATCATACTTCAACATCATTTGTTAAATATTCTCCACCTTTTCATCATTTTTTTCTATTCTTTTTTCAATATTCTCTGTTCTTGCTTGTATGCTTTGAATTCCATGCATTATCATCTGCAGCGTCACCTTTTCCTGTTCTTTTTCTTGTTGTAACATCATCTGTATTGAGCGTTGTCCTCCAGATGGTGAAAAGGAAGAAATAGGAATTGAAGAACCAGCCGCTGTTAGTTTCCTGCTCATTTCAGGTGATTCAAAATCTTCAGGTTCTTCTAGACCTTAATCCATTCATGAAATAACCAATTGTAATTCCAAGTAAAAATAGTGGAAAAAAAGAAGCAAGATTTAAAAAAAATTCTTCAGGTTCTTGTATACCTTAATCCAATCAATTAGTTAAATAGCAGTAAAAACTCAAAAAAGGAAGAAAAAAAACCATAAACAGAAAAAGGAAAAAAATGTTAAATCTTGTAGGAGGCAGAAAAATAAAAAGTAAAAAACTAAAGAAGAAAAAAAAGAAAATCTTCAGGTTCTTCAACACCTTAATCCAATTAAAAATTCTCAGGTATGAAAAGGTATACAAAAAAAGGAAGCCACAAAAAGAAAACCAATATGGAAAGTAAATAAAAAATGCAGGAGAGGGAGAGAGAAGAAAGAAAAAAGACTACTCCCTTAAAAAAAAGAAAACATTAATACTAAGACTTGTCCTTTAAAATGAAATGCAAAAGTAAAAATTAGGCTCCAAAAGCAAAAAGAAAGACAAAAGCAAGTTCCAAAAGGCCAAAGATCCAAATGAGTATTACAAATAATAAGCTGATAAGGAGGGGGTTTGTTAAAGTAAGGAATAGCCCAGCTAAAAAAAGAGAAAAAGAACATACTGCACCTATTTAGTTACCCAAGGCTTTCGTTAAGTTTTATAGCTCTCTTCTCTAGAGTGTTATCGTCTTTTTTCTGGAAACTTCAACACCAGACTTCAGCTACTGATGGAAACCCAGAAAAGCACCTGCAATAATACTCTCCCATGCTCTTCCCTCTATCTTATCAGACAGGCTCAAAGTCCTTGAAAAGAAGTCTGAATTCTTTCTCAGCTTTGTCTGGTCAAGAGAGAGAGAAAAAAGAGAAATAATATTTCTAAGCCTCTAGTTGGCAGTGTTACAAAGTTTCCTCTGTTTTCACTTTCCCCCTCCTTTTCCAAACAAAATATAATAAAAATTAATTGAAAAGGAAAAAGGATTTAGAAAAAAAAAGCTAAATGGGAATCTCTAGCTAAGAATATTATAAAGACAAAAAGGAGAAGAGACAAAAAAGAAAAAATAAAGTAGAAAAAAAAGACCAGTCCAGTTCAAAGTAAAAATATCATATATGAAGAGTCCAGCAAAAAAGAAAGAAAAAAATAATTTGACTTCCCGTTTAAAATCTCCGCTTAATCACTTCTAAGATTTTACAGATTCTTTCTTTTCTTTAGGGTGTCCTTTCAAATCTTAAAGTAAAGAAAAAATTCTCACCAAACCGGCACTCTTTCTCTTTCCGTTCTCTTCTGAGCTGTCCCAACTTCAGCAGCTTTCATGGCTGCCTCTTTGCCGCTGGCAAAAAGAGCTTCTCCTGGATCTACCAGGGACTTTGCGATATCCCTGGGATCGACAGGATGTGCTCTTTACATTCACTGTCTCTTCAGGATGGTTTAGATCCGTTTGGACCGTCCAGGAGCAAAGATATCGGCAGCGATCTCAGACCTTCAAGATCACACGCCATTTCGTCGCAATGCCAGTTCCACCCTCTGGGAAATTTTGAGTAGTTTGGAGAACCAGCAAATAGCTGCTGTAACTGGAGATTTTACAGTATCCTTTCCCTGTCACACCCACCAAGCCATGCCCACAGAACCAGTAGTAAACAAATTTGAATCCCACCACAGGACAAGTCCACTTGGCCTTCACCTGCTTTGCAAATGGGCTACCTGTAGTGGTTGTTTGCATAGGATCCTTGCACCTTTTCTCAGGAACATGGAATGCTGAGTAGGTCAGCAAAATTGGACGGAGGGAAAAGGTGACATTTACAGTTTTTTAGTAATGTGAAAATTTATAATATGAACTTCATTTACTTAATGTATACAACTTAATAAATATTATTACTTAAATAATTTAAAGTACTATTATATTAATAACATAAATTGTTATATGAAGCTTGGATAATCTAGCTACTGTGCAATATATGAAATGTATAGGAATTGAATGACATTTTCATTTTAGTTTAAAAATCTGTCTAAATATTTAAAACCTTGTCAATAACTGGTTTTACAAATCACAAATCAATGTGGAGAGCTACTTACTGAACAATTATTGTTGTTCACTTTGTTTTCAGGTGGTATTTAATCACAAACTCCTTTACGTGCATGCATGCATGTGATGAATCAGTCAATTTAGATCAGGGGTGTCAAACTCAAGGCCCGTAGGGTGCTTTGATCAGGCCCACGATGCCAGTCTGGAAATAAAGAACTGGCCTGCAGTGCCTCTGCCAGTCAAAATGGGATGCGGGGGTGGGGTGGGGGACTTGCACAGTCTGTGCCCCATTTTGGCTCACAAAGTGCTGCAGGAGGCCATCCAGGCAGAAAATGAGGCATGGGGAGGGGGAATGTGAGGCTCCCTGTACCCCATTTTGGCTGGCAGAGCACTGAAGGAGGCAGCACCTTCTTCACTTTCTCTTTAGTAGAACTGCCAACTAGACTAGGTACCCTCCAAGATCTGGATGGCTGTTGTTCAGAAGAGCCAAAAACATCTGACTCTTCAGATGTTTGATGACAGACAGTGAGCCGCTTCATATCACTGGGTTTGTCACCTTTTACCTTAATCTTTTACCTGTGATTGATTTACTTGTAAATTTTTTAATTGTTGTGAGACACCCAGGGTCATTGGGAATTGGGTGGTATATCAATTTTATAAATTATTACTAATATTAAATCGTCCTCTAGGACTGTGTCAGAGGCAGTAACAAAGATTTTTTTGTACAAGCTTTTATTTTATTTTTACAACAAATCCATCTTCCATTTAAACAGTGTGTCGACTGGGTACAAACATTTTGTGCAATAATCAGTACATTACAATTATAATTAATACAAACATCTTACTATAATATCAGTAACTAAATTCTTGCTCTATATTACTATATCTAATATATCTTATCATTATCAATCTTTATTTTCCAACCATTGATAAAATAAATCCCATATCATATAATATTCAGTTTGTTCTTTTTCTTTAATTGCCAAGGTTAATCTATTCATTTCTGCACATTGTAGTATTTTTTAAATCACATTCTCTCCTATTGGAATCTTCTCGCTTTTCCAGTTCTGAGCAAATACTATTCTAGCTGCAGTTAATACATGTATAACCAGGTATGTTTTTCTAGAAACAAAAATTGATAGACAGTTGGACGGACAGTTTTTAGAGACATGTGGGTAAATTTTCAGTTTATTTATGCTCTGCTCCTATACAAAAGAGTCAAGCCCCAATTATGGAATTGAGACTATTTGTGCCAGAAAGTAAATTTCCTTTTGTCTGGAATAGCTGTTTGAATGCAAAGCAACAAAATGCATCTTGAGCCTGTGTCAAACGCCCACCATGGCCACAGCCACCCCCGGCCCTCTGAAGTCAAACACAACCCTGATGTGGCCCCCAATGAAATCGAGTTTGACATCCCTGATTTAGATGAGCTGGATAATTAGGCCATTGTACAGTAATCATGGCTGATACAAAGAACAGAGGAAAATATGGCTGAACTGGAACATGAAAAGCAGGAGGAAACCAAAGCCTTTATTATCAAATGAATGGATAGCTGCTAACTAGTCTCTGAGCAGAAGTTAGAAAATATAAAACATTTCCAAGTCCACAAGAATAAAGACATATGTGAGCTGACAGACAAAAGCAGCAATAACCAGGTAGCCACCTGTTGACTCTGATAATTACCATGATAACCATTTTCCTAATTACATGGTATGTAGTCCCTATTACATACCACTAACTATTATTCAATGATATATCATACTGGGTTGGAAAAACTGTTATAGTTAAACAGCATAACGTACAATGGTCTTTTTTATTCCACAACTATTTAATTTTCTTTGATACACAGTACAAGAACAGACAAAAACCACTTACTTCCCCACCTAAATGGCCTTCAAGTCAAAATGTGGTTTGCACTTTTAAAAACTTATATCTTGTCGTGTATTTAATTAGTTCATTTGTACATATTAAAAACCAAAACAAAATCTCTCTGTGTTGTGTATGTGCTTGTTGAACTGCCACGTAACTAACTGCCAAGAACATTATACTTTTTGGGAAAGCTTTTCAAAATAGAATGTTATAAATTTAAGCAGATCATTCATTGCTCTTCATTTCCTCCCCGCCCCTGCCCCCATGCTATTTATTTCTATTTTTTTTGCAAACATTTTAGAACAGCTGTGCCTCAAGAGTGTTTTTAGAAGTAACAATTGACTTTTTTGAACTCATTTCAACACCATTCAAAATTTATAGCATTCAAACTCCTCTGACATAATTTATGCCTTCTTATAATGACTGAAATTGGCTGTAATTATTTCAATCAATTTTCACAACATTCAAGGTGGCATGATTAAAATCTGTTGGAAAGAGCCAAAAATAACCACACTCTGAACTTTATCCATGGACAATGATAATACTTTACAGTACTCCAAGTTATAAGTGCCCCATATGTTACACTTGCCAGACAATCTTGTTCTTGAAGACCTTGAAGTTAAGTTCCAGTCTTGTACAGTGAAGCAACTGTAAAAAGCATTATGACACCACAGGGTATCATTGCCTTCCTACATAAAACATGATATTTCTAAAGGAAAGACACACAGCAACTACTGCAAAGCATACAACTACTACATACATTCATACTACATTTCTACTACTACATGTAGGTATGAATGACACAAAAAAGGATTTAAAAACAATATTGAGTGATTAGAAGCAGCTAGGCAAGAAAGTTAAGGAGTTAGGTGCACAAGTAGTTTTTTCATCTGTACTGCCAACGAAAGGCCAACATCTGGTAAGAGAACAAAGGATTGAAGTCAACCACTGGCTAAAGGGTTGTTGTTGCCAAAAACACCCTTTGTATTCCTGGACCATGGTGTGCACTACCTCCATGATGGGCTTTTGGCAAGGGATGGGCTGCACCTCATAAAGACTGGGAAGAATGTTTTCAGAAAACGACTAGCTCAACTTATCAGAAAGGCTTTAAACTAAAATTGAGAGGAGGTGACCAATCTTTAGGATCTCCAGGACCTACATAATTCTAAGCAAAAACCCCTAGAAAACAAATCAAATAATGAGGTAAGGAGGGATGGGATGGAAGATAAACTCAAACACCAAATAGAGGACATATGAAGCATACCCAGAGTCAGACATAAAGATCTCAAGTGCCTTTATACAAATGCACAAAGTCTGGGGAACAAACAGGGTGAATTTGAATTTCTTGCCAGTGCAAGATCTCTGACTAACAAAATGGATGAATGAAGGCTACAGATTGTAAAGACTAAATTCATCAAGAACTGTTATGTTTTGCTAATCACAGAAACTTGGCTTCATTCACTCATTCAGCTGTTGAGCTGGAAGGCTACATAGCTCACCAGCAAGACAGGAATAGAGCAGGGGTAAAATTCAAAATTTTTCCCTACCAGCTCTGTGGACATGGCTTGGTGGGTGTGGCTTGGCAGTCATGTGGGTGGGTGGGCGTGGCCAAGTTGATGTCACTCGGCCTCTCTCTCATATCTATCTCATCTCTTTTTTTAAAAAAAAAAGTTTTTTTATTTTTATAACATACAAAATAACAAATAAAACCATATTTCAGGTGTACAGTGTGTTGGTTTGGTATATATATCATGTGCACAATATCTATAATCCTTTCCTCTTAAGTTTACATTCATATTATATTCTAATCAACATTCCATATCATATTATCTCATTATTATACTATTATTAAAATTTTACTTTCATTTGCTATCTTTAAAAGCAAATCTCAATTCTTACTAAATTATATTCATAGTATAACTTATTCAAAAATAATCAATTATAGTATATCATTACTATTACAATATACTTCAATTTCTTTCTCTTCTATCGAGCCATTAATAAAATAAATCCCAAATCTTTTAATAGTCCTTTTCTTCTTGCTCTCTAATTGCTAATGTTAGTCTACTCATTTCTGCACGTTGCATTATTTTCTTAATCACCTCCACTTCTGTTGGAATTTTCTCATTTTTCCAATTTTCTCATTTTTCCAATTTTGAGCAAATACAATTCTAGCTGCAGTTAAAACAATAATAATCAGATATGTTATTTCTTTACTATATAACCTTCAGATAAAATCCCCAATAAAAATATATCTGGTTTTAAGTCTACATGCTGTTTTATCATTTTTTCCAACCATGTGTGTATTTTAGTCCAATATCTTTTAGCTCTTGCACATGTCCACCACATATGGTAATATAATCCAGGTATCTGATGACATTTTATGGTTATTTATATTATTATAATTATATATATTAAAATTTATATTATTATCATATCTGATGACAGTTTATGGTTATTCAGCAACAGATTGGTCAATGTCTGGAATACTCTACCTGACTCTGTGGTTTCTTCCCCAAACCCCAAAAACTTTAACCTTAGACTGTCTACTATTGAGCTCACACCTTTCCTAAGAGGTTTGTAGGTGGCATGCATAAGCACACCAATGCCTACCGTCCCTGTCCTATTGTTTCTTTTTATTTTTCTTATGTGTATCCATTTCATCTATTCATAACTATGTTTATATTTATACCTATTATCTTGTAAGTGATTGAAACATTTTTTTTTAAAAAAAAACCCATTTCGAATATTTTACTGATTTGTCCTTGAACATCTTTGCTATTATGCCGAGGTTAAATGCCACATATAAAATATCTTATACAAATTCTCTTTATAAGCTGTTGACATTGTTAATTTATAGTTTCTAGTCCATAATTTCTGTCATTTATCCAAATCTATCCCATATCCAAAAATTTTCCCCCAAGCGACTATCGTTTCTTTAACTTGTTCTTCTTTTAATTTCACTCCTAATAAATAACCATAAATTTTTTAATCATCCTCTCTTCAGTACCTATTAAAATTTTATCTAACTCAGTCAATTCTTTGTAAAACCCATCTATCTTACTATCATTTTCATATCTAGAATGTATTTGCATATATGAATACCAATTCATTTTATCGCTTGTTCATCTAGTTCTTGCTTTGTTTTGAGATCACCCTTTTCATTTAAAATTTCAGTATATCTGACAATATCTTCCATTTTAAATACATTTGGATACGCAAATGCCTCTGTTGTTGATAACCAGACTGGTATTTTCAAATAATGTTGTTCCCTTATTTTCTCCCATGTTGATAGTAAAGCATCTCGAATATAATGTCTCCAAAAGTATCCATAAGCTTTACTTTCCTTATACCATAAAAATGCATGCCACCCCAACTGCAGATCATGACCTTTCAATGTCAGCAGTCTAGTATTTCTCAAAACAATCCATTCTTCCATCCACATTAATATTACTGCCTGATAATATAATTCCCAAATGGATAGTCCAAAACCTCCTCTCATTCTAGTGTCCTGTAGTAGTTTTAGTTCGATTCTTGTCTTCTTTCCCTGCCATATATATTTCAACATCATTTTATTTAAATCCTCAAAGTATTATTTCCCTAATTTTATTGGAATCATCTGAAACAAGTATAATATCCTTGGTAGTATATTCATTTTAATTGTAGACATTCTCCCTGTTAAAGATAGTTGTAATTTTTTCCATTTTTTTAAGTCTGTTGCAATGTTGTTTTAGTTTATAATTATTGTCTTCCTTAAGTGTTCCACATTTTGCTGTCAATTGTATTCCCAGGTATTTAACTTTTTTGTGACCTGGATGTTTAGACTGTCCATTAATACTTGCCTTTGTTTTTCCATTATGTTCTTCACTAAAATCTTAGTTTTTTCTTTATTTTTGCAACTTCTGCAACTTCTCCATATTCTTCTATCTTTTCTTTCAGTTTAGAAGCTGCTTCCAATGGTTCTTCTAATATAAAGACCAGATCGTCTATAAATGCCTGTAATTTATACTCCTCCTTTTTTATTTTCATTCCCTTTATTTCTTTATCTTTCTTAATATTTCTATTTAATACTTCCAAAGTCAATACAAATAACAATGGTGACAGAGGACATCCTTGCCTAGTTCCTTTTTTAATATTGATATTATCTGTCAAATCCTCCTTTATCATTACTTTTGCTGATTGTTTATAATATATTGCCTCAATTGTTTTAATAAATCTTTCTCCATTTCTTCCATTTGCAGCAACATAAATTGCCAATCTCTTCCATTTGCAGCAACTTAAATTACATTGTCAAAAGCTTTCTGTGCATCTAAAAACACCCAGGCAATTTGCTTCTCTGGGTGTGCTTCATATTATTCCAATGTATTCAATATTATTCTCATGTTGTCTTTTATTCTTAGGCAAAAATCCATTTTGATCTGTATGTATAAAATAGTTCAAATATCTTTTAAGTTTTTCTGCCATTACTGAGGCAAATATTTATTATTTTCTTTAAAGAAGAAAGCCAGTTCTTTTTCCATATTTTTTATAAATTCTTTTTCCTTCAAAATTGAATTGTTCAAAGTCCATCTTGATCTTTTCTTTTGTCCTTTCTATTTGACCCATATTGGATTATGGTCTGCCCAAGTACTTGTTTCAATATTTACTTCTTTTATATTTGAGATTAATTCCATTGACATCCAAATCATATCTATTCTTGACCATGATAAGTGTCCATTGGAATAAAATGTGTATTGTCTATTCTTAATGTTCATTTCTCTCAGAATGCTTAATTCCTCTATCATTTTGAAAAAAGATTTCGGCAATGTCTTTCTATTTTTTTTTAATTTACTTTCTGTTTTGTAGTCCAACTCTGTGTCCATTATAGCATTACAATCTCCAAGAATACATATATTGTCATATTCCAATTCTATTATTATCTTGTGTAACTTTTTGTAAAATTCTTCTTGTTTATCATTTGATGTATATATTGCTATTAAAAGCATCTTTATTTATTGTCCATTATTTCCACCATCAGTATTCTTCCTTCTTCATCTGTAAAAATTAATTTAGCTTTTATTGTGTTCTTAATATATAGGACTACTCCTCTTTTATTTTGTTGTGCTAATGTAGTATATAAATTCCCAATTCTGGGACAGTCCAATACTTGAGGATGTTGTTTTTTAATGTGTACTTCTTGTAAGTAGATTATGTCTAACTTTAATTTTTCTAGTTTAGAAAACTTTTTTTCCTTTTGATGACCAAGTTCAGTCCATTTATATTTATTGAAATTAACTTCTTTTCTTCTTCCAATGTTTATACTTTATATGTAGGGCTCTCATTGATCTTTGCTCTCTTGCTTCTTTTGATTCCACCCTTCCACCTATTGCTCCTTCTTCTCGTGTTCTTCTCTTTTTCCTTTTTCTCTTTCTTCAGCCATCTCCTCTCGAAGTTTAATTATTTCCTCATCTCCTGTTCTCTCTTCTTCTTTTCCTCTAAAATATTCATCATAAAATTGTTCTGCTTTCTCCATTGAGTCCAGTCTATATCTTTGTTCTTGCCAAGTGAACATTAAGCATTCTGGAATCAACCATCTATACTTCACTGTTTTCTTAATTAGGATCTTTGTCAGGAATTGATATTCTCTTCTCAAATCTCTCACTTTTCTCGGTACTTGTTTTAGGAGCTTTATATTTCAATAGATCATTTCTTGCTTTCTGTAATATTTCTGTTTTAATTGCTTTCTTGGTAAATCTCATATGGACTTCGCTGGTTAATTTGTTTCTCATAGCATATCTCGTATACACTTGGAATATTTCATCAATTCCATTCATCATTTTTTCTTTTGGTATGTCCAGAGCTCCTGCCAATACTTCTATCATTATTTCTGCAAGGTTTTCTCCTTTTTCTTCCTCAATATTTCGAAATCTTAGGTAGAATTCTGTTCTGTCCATCTCCCAGGAAATCATTTCCTTTCCCTTATCTTGCTCAACCGCTGTCAGCCTGTTGTCTATTTCTCTATTTTTTTTCTCTGTCTGATCTTCTCTTCTATTTTTTGCATTCTTTCTTCATTCTTCATCATCTGTTGTATATTTTCCATTTCTCCTCCATTTTTCCCATTCTCTCCTCCATTTTTTCCATTTTATCTTACATACTCTTCACTTGTTCTTGTATTGCTTGTATTTCATGTTGAAGTTGAACCGCTTGAAGTATTGAGCCCATCGGACTTGTTTAGGGGATAGTTTCTGAGGGGTTTTTAGAGCTTGAAGTTTTTGTGATCAGTCCATACCTCAAACAGCTCCTTCAGCCCTTCTAGGAAATGCCTCCAAGTCAACAAAGCCCATCTTACTGCAAATGCTTCTTTCTCCCAGACCACCCATCTTTGCTTTCTGTCCGTCAGGTTTTTGGACACATAAGCACGAGGCATCAGTCGGTTCTGAGAGTCCTTTCGTAGCAGAACGGTCACTACCACCACATCACTAGCATCAGCTTGGACTATAAAAGGTTTGGTTGGGTCTGGATGTTGAAGAATGGGTTCAGCTGCAAAAAGGCGCTTTAGAGTTTCAAAAGCTTTCTGACAGTCCATGGTCCAAGCAAGGGGTTGTTTGGGTTTTGGTTTGAGGCGTTTTTAACAAACCTGTCAAAGGGAGAGTGACCTCAGCAAAAGAAGGAATGAATTGTCTATAAAAGTTGGCGAACCCCCAAAAACGTTGAAGTTGCTTGCATGTTTTGTGGAGTTGCCAATCCAGTATGGCTTTTATTTTTTATTTTTTCCGGATCCATTTCAATTCCCTGGTTGGGTATTCAGTAACTCAGGTAATCCAACGACTCCTTGTGGAATTTGCATTTTGATAGTTTTACATATAATTTGGTGGCTAGAAGTTTTTTCAGCACTCGTCTGACCAATTTAACATGTTTTTCGATGGTTTTGCTGAATATAAGAATGTCACCCAGGTAGACTAGGACCCCCTTGTACAAGTGCGGATGTAACACTTTGTTGATGAGTTGCATAAATCCTGCGGGGGTGGGGCTTGGAGTCTGAAAGGAATGGCTCAGAATTGGAAACTACCTAAAGGGCAGTTGAAGGCTGTTTTCCATTCATCTCCTTCTTTTATACAGACTCTGTAGTATGCCTCTCTCAGATCTAGCTTGGTGAAGATCTTGCCTTTTGACAGGTGGTTTAGTAAGTCTTTCATGTGAGGGAGAGGGTACATGTTTTTTATGCATACAGCGTTTATGCTTCTAAAGTTGACACATAATCTCAACCCGCCATCTTTTTTCTCCTTGAATAGCACGGGGGCAGCTAACCTTGATTTGGCAGGTTCAATAAAAACCCTGTCCAAATTTTCATCGATGTATTTCCTCAATTTGAACATTTCAGCTGGTGTCATGGAATACATCTTTGGTTTTGATAGTTTTGCCCCAGGTTCTAACTCTATGGCACAATCAGTTGCTCGATGTGGAGGTAAAACATTACATTCCTCTTCACTGAATGCTTCAGCCAAGTCTCTGTATTCTTTGGGTATTTGGGGTGTACCTGGGAGAAGGTTCAAGGCTGTGGCTGCTGGTTCAGGTTTTGGATTCGAGTCGGGTGGTGGTTTCTTAGTGGGAGGAAGGAGGACAGTGGACCCATCCCAATAATGATTTTCCTGAATCCATCCTCCCACTTGATGGTAGGGGCCCATATATCTAGCCAAGCAAGTTCTAATATGATTGAATCTGACATTTTGGGAGCCACTATAAAGCGTATGAGTTCACAGTGAGGACCCATTTCCATTTTGACGAACTGTCAATTGGGTTGCTGTGGTCCCCCCAATTAATGTCCCATCCACTTGTTCAAATCTGATTGGGTGTCTTAGGGGTTAGTCTTTATGCCCAATTGTTCAATAAGACATAAAGAGCATCCAGTATCAATGACAGCTTCTAACTCCCCTGCCCCCTCTGTGTTAGGTACCACCAACTTGACTTTAAGAGTAAAGGACTCACCATTGGGTCGTTGTCAATGGTCGGGTTTTCAGGAAGGTGGTGTTGGTCTGGAAGTGGGTTGCACCCTTCTGCGTAGAGAGGACCTTCCAGGGTGTGCTTAGCAAACTGGCTAGCGTCAGGAGGTTTTTCTTGAATTTTCTGACCTCTGACAGCCATGGTAGACTTGGGTTGTGGTGCTTGTGGAACTGGTGTGGGAGCCAGAATGTCAGCTGCTCTATGACCATCTTGGCTACAACAGTAACATTTTATCATTCTGTTGGGTCGGATGCAGGTGGCTTCAACAGGTCTGGTCAGCAGTCGTCTGTCATGGTTCTTTTAGGCAGGCCTTCCAGAAGGGGTTTTTTATGTGGGTTGATATCGCAGTCTAGTCTGAGGGCAGTGGCATACCACGCTTGCAGGTCTCTGGTATTCCCCTAATGTTACATGCCTTCTTTACCTATGGGTCAATGGCGTTCTTGAAATAGTGTAATGTCATTCTTTCAGGCCAATCCCTGAGATGGCTCGCGACCCTTCTAAAGTCTAAAGTCCCAAATAAAGTCTGATAAGGGTCATTTTTTTCATTTCCATTAACTCCAGTCTGACTCCTTTGCTGTATGCAGAGGGCTTATGAAAGACCTTTCCCCCAGTAGTCTGGTTAGCATTGTTTGACAGCTCCCCCATGAGTTAGAATGCCTTAGTCTGGCTCCTAAATCAAGTCTCTCCTCTGCATCTCTAAATGCCTGCATTAGCTCCTCCAGGGGGGGGGCTGAGAAATTCAACTAATGCTCCAGAGGGCCCTCCCCAAGTTCCCTCCATCTTACCTTCTGGGTTGGCTGAATTTTTTCAGCAACCCCTTTTTAAATGACTTTTGAAATAATGTCAGGGTTCCAGAAATTGTTCGGTTTAATCAGTAACTCCGAGACAGGCATATTCTCAAAGTGCTTTATTAAAACAAAAAACTTGGCACATCTGTGAGATTTTGAAACTAAAGTTTCCTCCCAGACCTCCCACAATACTCAATCAACACACACCCATTTTCTCCCACATCATCATTCACGTGAACCAATCACCCTTCAACTACAATTCTTGCTGCACCATAAAGAATGACCTTGATATTCTTACGTATCTGTTCTGTCTACTAAAAATTACTCAAATACCAACAGCCACCCCTTCCATCCTCCGTATCAGTGTGGCAGCTTTTAATAGGGATTTTAAAGCTGACAACATCCTTTTGAAGTTTTGGAAGTTTGGCTCGAGACTCATGAATTAAATGGGGTTAGGTGCCAGAATCCTGACAGCGACCTCAACCTCATGAACCCTCAGACCCCATAGTGATAGGAGGCCAAACCCATTACGAGGTGCAGCGAATCCTCAATTCAAGGTGGCACAGGAGACAACTCCAATATTTGATTAAGTGGCCTTATCAGAGGCATCTTGGGTAAAGAGTAAGAATGTCCAAGCTGATTGCCTTGTGATAAGGTTCCATGCAGAAAACTCAACCAAACCTGAGGGTGAGAAGAGCCAAATGTCAACTCATAAAATATTTCTGTGGTCTTTTAGAGTTGCCAACAGAAAGAGAGGGGGGAGCAGTGCGACAGCTTGCAAACTGAAACTGCTTTACATAAATATTTTCAAAGATAGAAACTATGTGACTGGAGTTTCTGCTGTGCAAAATTCTAACTGGAGAGCATGATTGATGACTCTTGGATATGAATGTGTCCTGTTGGAGAATATGAATTATGATACACCGAGGGGATGGGGGAAAACCTGGGTGAAGGGTGACAATTAATGATGTGTCTCAGAGTCGGCTACACCCAGGCAATGCCACATGTTTTAATTCCCAATAAATCCTTTTGAAGTTTTGGAAGTTTGGCTCAAGGCTCATGAGTTAATTACAGTTAAGTGCCAGAATCCTGACAGCGTGACAGGACCAAGGCCTTTAGATCTGGTGATGGGGCAAGATACAGTGTTGCCAGAGCTAGTCTGAAGAAAGGTATTTGGAAGGCCAAGATTGATTATAAGAGGAAGATTGAGGATAATTTTTATAGCAATAACATGAGGCAGGTGTGATGAGGGATTCAACAAATTACCAACCATCAACTGACCAATGTTATCCCTGCGGAGGGGGTGTCAGGCTACAGAACTTTCCCCATTCAATCAACTAGAATGAACTTCTGAAAGCGTACCAAAAGAAATCCTTTATTGAGATGAGACAATTCATGTAGGAGTTAAAAGCAGCATCTAAGGTCTCTCAGGCATGCAGAGATAGATAAGGGAGTTTAAAACCCCTCCTCTTATCTTGATGTGTATTTAGTAAAACAAAGAGCCAACATGTTAGATCCTCCCACCCCCTTTTTAGAACGATTTTTTCCAGAGTTTTCCAGGACACATCTCCCTGTGGAATTTTTATGGTCTCTTCATCTCCTGGCTATCTCTCTCAGAGGTGATAGGTTCCAGCCATCTGGGTTTCATCCCTCCATTGTATCATGTGTAGGTTATACAAATTTGATATAAGATTAAATATATTCAGGTTATATCAAGAAGGATTTCTTTATCAGTCTCCCCCCCTTTTCTTATTCCATTGAAGAAATGACAGATACATGGATCCTGCCCTCCTTAAAAAACAGATAGGTCTACCTGGAAAAAACAAAAATCATGTGTTACTTTTGCAATTTAGGATGGTTTATCAGGGTATTTTTGGTGAAACTTACATAGTAATGTGGGTGCTTTTATGTGTCATTTGGCTACCCACTCATTTTCTGAGGAAGGTAGGTGTTTCCAAGCTACTAAATATTGTGTGGATCCACGATGAGTGCACGAATCAAGGATATCTTTAATTTCAAAATGTTGTTCCCCATGTACCATGACAGGAGTTGGAAGTGTGGGAAGCGGGGGCGGGGTCTGAGGTTTGAAGTGATCTCTGGTTTGAGTAAGCTACAATGAAATACTCAATGAATCTGCCTAAGTGTTTTGAGAAGTCGAAGCTCTACCGTCACGGGGTTAATAATTCTGGAGATGGGGAATGGGCCAATGAATTTTGGCCCTAGTTTCTTACAGGGTTGTAATGATTTTAAGAATTTTGTGGACAAATATACACGGTCCCCAATCTTGAAATGTTTAGGATCATAGCGTTTTTTTGTCTGCTTGAGCTTTAAAAACTGCTCTAGCTTACTATAAAGATAATCTTACCAATGGCCACATGGCTTGTAAGTTATTTATCTACTCCTTAAGAGAGGGGATTTCAGGTTCTTTGGTGGGTAGTTCCGGCATGGGGTTGAATTCTTGGCCCGTGGCTACCTGGAATGGGGTGAAACTCATGCTGCTATGGACTGAGTTATTGTATGCTACTTTTGCAAAAGGAAGGTTAGTCCAATTGTCCTGTTGGTAATTAATAAAGCATCTTAAATATTGTTCTAATATGCTGTTAACTCACTCTGTCGATCCATCCGTCTGGGGGTGACTTGATGACGACAACCCCTGGGTGGATAGATTTAAAAACGCCCGCCAAAATTTGCATGTGAACTGAACACCCCATCTGAGATAATCCGTTGGGGAGCTCCATGAAGGCAATAAATGTGTATTAGAAACATCTTTGCTAAGGCCTTGGCAGTTGGGATCTTTTGGCATGGAATAAAGTGAAGCTGTTTGGAAAAAAGATCAGTTACAACCCAAATGACAGTATTTCCAGCACTTTCAGGAAGCTCCACTATAAAGGGTGCAGAACGGTCTGCTACTGTCTGTAAAAGTCCAGGATATTTTCCTTGTCTTTTCTTTGCAGCAGCACAGGTGGGGCAACTTGCAACATAGTTTTCAGTGTCATTTTTGAGAGATGGCCACCAAAATTGTCTTTTGATGAGGTGCAGGGTTTTACAAACCCAAAGTGTCCCACTATTTTGGAGTCATGGCAGCATTTCATGAGATCCATTCTCCTCCTTGCAGGGACATCAAGTTTGTTTTCTACCCAGGCCAGTCCATCTTTGAGTAAATAAGTGTTTTTGTTAGCCTGGAACCAGTTGTCCTTAAATATTGATGTCATTGTGTCTTCAGTCAGGGATGATTTTTTTTTCTTTTGTGCCTGGGTGATTACTTTGGCTGCTAGTTGGGTCAGTTGGATCATCGGTTTTATAACTTCAATCTTTTTGCTGTTGTATTAGGGTTTTCTGGACAGTGCATCTGCTAAGAAGTTTTTTCTCCCAAGAAAATATTTGAGAGTGAAATTAAAACATTTAAAGTATTGAGCCCACCTTGCTTGTTTTTCAGAGAGTTTCTGTGGATTTCTCAGGGCTTCCAGATTTTTGTGATCAGTCCATACTTCAAAAGGGACTTGGTTTCCCTCCAGGAAACCAAGTCCCTTTTGAAGTCCCTAGTCTCCATGTGAGCATTGCCCACCACACAGCATATGCCTCTTTCTCCCATATGGCCCATCTTTGCTCGGTTTCCATGCATTTCTTGGATGTATAAGCACATGGTTGTAATTGTCCATTTCCATTCTTTTGGAGGAGGACTGCTCCAACTGCAACATCATTAGCGTCTGCTTGGATGACAAAAGGTTGTTCGGGATCTGGGTGATTAAGGACTGGTTCTGCTGAGAATAGACATTTGAGTTTTTCGAATGCCCTTGGCATTCAATAACAATAACTTGGTCCTCAATACCAATAAGATTTATAGTGGACTATAGAAGGAACAGAACAGGCATCCAGCCTTTGCTTATCAATGGAGATGAAGTGGAGCAATGGAGATGAAGTGGAGCAGTTTTAAGTTTCTGGGTGTTACCATAAAAGAGGACCTGACCTGGGTTGCTCACATTGCAGCACTGATCAAAAGGGCCCAGCAGAGATTATACTACCTGAGACTTCTCAGAAAACAACAACTGAATGAAAAACTGCTTTTGACCTTCTGCCGCTGCACCATAGAGAGTATCTTAACTTACTGCACCTGTGTATGGTTTGCCAATTGCACAGTGGCAGATAGAATAGCATTCCAGAGGGTTAATGTCATTGCCCAGAAGATGGATTATCTTCTCCCCTCTTTGGAAGAGCTTTATACTCCTGTTGCCTGAAGAAAATTCAAAACATTCTCAAAGATCCATCTCATACTGGGGACCCTTTTTATGAACTATTACCATCTGGCAGACAGTACAGGATAATAAAAACAAGGACAAATAGACTGAAAAACAGCTTCTATCCCAGGGCAGTAACTCTATTGAATTCTACTGTATAGTGCAATATTAATGCAATACCAGGGGTTTTCAATTCAATGTACATAATGTGAAGGATGTGTGTTTGTGCTTATTTTCATAGTCATAATGTACACTGAAGATGGTATTTAATTACATTGTACGAGGTGCAATGACAATAAAGTAAACTAAATTTTAGGCCTATAGCAGTGGACCTGGAGGAAGGTGGGAGCATGCATGCCTGGTTTTGGTTGTTGAGGGGAAGTTGTTGGGCCACTGATCTTGTGTTTGATATAGTCAGCACAGTAGTTTATGTTCAGGTCAGTCTCTCTTTGGTCCTGGTGTCTTTTGAGCTCTGAGCGGAGCTCGCAGGTGCAGGTACATTGCAGTATGGACAGGTCAGGCTGCGAACAAAGTTTCCTATGGTTTGTGCAGCTTTTGCAAGTTAGCTCCACTTAGCTCACCTTGTCAACTTCCTCTCAGGAAGTTGGCCTCCCTTCACAATGGTAGCCCAGCTCACTCCCTGGCTCTCCCTGGCTGCCCAGCTGTTTATTGCCATTATTTAGTTGTATTGCTTACTTTTTGCTGGAGGGGCTCCTTGGATCACCTTGGCTTCCCTCCCTGTTCCCGTGTGCTTTTTCTGTGAAGCTTCCGATTAGAGTAAATGGATGGCTCTCCTCCCTTGTACATTCCACAAAGTAAATCAAAGCACAGGGCAGAATAGGTGACAGGGTAAAAGTTATAAACTAGGGAAATTACAGGATACATAGGAAACAGGATGAGAGCAATAAATGAGTAAAAGAATCTGGGGTACCCTCCCCATATGAATGGCAGTATCACGATAGGGATCTGACATGCTGACCCCCTTCAAAAAATGAGGGGATTACCTGTAAAAGAGAACAAAAGATGAATATCATAGAGAGTTAGTTCAGTTTATTAGGATATTTCGAGTGAAACTTTTTCAGCAGTACAGGGGCTCTAATATGTTTCTTAGCTACCCAACTCATTTTGTGAGGCGGGTAAATGTTTCCAGGAGACTAGGTATAGCGTTGAACTTTAGTGGGTGTGGAAGTCAAGGATTTCTTTGATTTCAAAGTGTTGTTCTCCTTCAACCATAATAGGAACTGGAGGAGCTTCTGCTTGAGGTCTCAAAAGGGATGTAATTTTGGGTTTCAAGAGGCTGCGGTGGAAAACCGGGTGGACCTGTCTAAGGGTTTTGGAGAGTAGTAATTCCACGGTTACAAGGTTGATGATTCTATAACTGGGAAAGGCCCTATGAATTTGGGTACCAATTTCTTTGGCAGTTGTAAGGATTTTAGGAATTTTGTGGACAGGTAAACCCTATATCACCTATTTTAAAAGGGTTTGGTTCTGTCCTTTTGTCAGCTTGGGCTTTAAAGGGGGTTCTAGCCTCATTCAGGGCTAGTCTCACTACTGGCCATGTGTTTTGTAGTTGTTGTATCCACTCCTTAAGGGAGGGTATAGTTGGTTCCTGTCCGGATAGTTCTGGCATTAGGATGAAGTCCTGACCAGTGGCAACTTGAAATGGGGTGAACCCAGTGCTAGAGTGCACAGAGTTGTTGTAGGAAACTTCTGCAAAGAGAGGAGGTCAGTCCAGTTAGCTTGTTAATAGTTAATAAAGCATCTCAAATATTGTTCCAGAACCAAGTTCAATTGTTCTGTCAATCCATTAGTCTAAGGATGATGACTAGAATTTAGGTCCTGGCTGGTTCTGAGAAGGTCAAAAACGGTGTTTCAAAACTTTGAAGTTAATTGGACCCCCCCCCCCATCAAATATTATCCTTTGTGAAGCCGCATGTAGCCAATAGATATGCTGCAGAAACAGTTGGGCAAGTGCCTTTGCGGTAGGGATTTTTTGCAGGAAATGAAGTGAGCCTCGTTGGAGAAAAGATCTGTTACGACTCAGATAACAGTGTTCCCCCCACTTTCAGGTAACTCTACAATAAAATCCATAGAAATCTCTCTCCAGGGTGCTGAAGGCTTGGCTACTGTCTGTAAAAGACCGGGTTTTCTTTCCATATCTCCTCTTCGCTGCTGCACAGACCGCACAACTGGCCACAAAGCTTTCAACATCTTTCTTAAGAGATGGCCACCAGAATTGCCTTTTCATAAGGAGTTGGGTTTTCATGAACTTGAAGTGACAGCCAATTTGGAGTTGTGGTATGTTTACATGAGGGGAATTCTCTGACTGGCTGGAACATATAATATTCCTCCCACCAAAGCTAAGTCACCTTTAATTAACCAGGTGTTTTTATGGGCTAGGAACCAGTCATTGGTTTGTAGTGCTTTTTTAAACTGCCTCAGTGGTAGCATTGCCCGTTAGTGGTTCTTGTTTGGCTTGTACCTTGGTTATCACTTTGGCTGCCAGTTGGGAGGCTGGGAGCAGGGGTTTGATCACTTCAAGTTTCCTGCTATTAAACTGAGGCTTTCTGGAGAGTGAATCTGCTCTAAAGTTTTTTCCCCCAGGGAAATATTTTAGGTTGAAAGTGAAACATTTGAAGTATTGAACCCAGTGAACTTGTTTTGGGAAGAGTTTCCATGGGTTTTTTAGGGCCTCCAGGTGTTTATGATCAGTTCAGACTTCGCAAGGGATTTTATTCCCCTCTAGGAAATGCCTCCAAGTAAGGAGAGCCCACTGCAAAAGCTCCTTCTCCCAGATAGCACATCTCTGTTCAGTGTTGGTTAGTTTTTTAGATGTGTACGCGCAGGGCTGCAGTTGGCCCTGCTGGTTTTCTTGGAGTAGTATGGCTCCAACTTCTAAGTCACTGGTGTCTGCCTGTATGAAGGGCTGTTCTGGATCTGGTGTTTTAAAACTGGTTTGGCTGAGAACAATTATTTCATTCTATCAAATGCTGCCTGGCATTCCATGGTCCAGTTTATGGGCTGCTTTGGTTTTGGTTCCTCCCCCTTTGTTTTCAGTAGTGATTGGAAGGGCAATTTGTGTAAATGCTGGGATAAATTTGCAAACCCCAAATTTTGTAGTTGTTTGCGGGTGCAGGGGGGAACCCAGTCAATCACTGCTTGTACCTTCCCTGGGTCCATTTCCATGCCCTTGTGAGAAATTCTGTATCACAGGTAGTCAGTTCTATCTGTGGAATTCACATTTGGAAAGTTTTGCGTAAAGTTTCACAGCACAGTTTGTTTAGGACTGCTCAGACAAGCTTTACATGCTCATCTCTTGTCTCAGTGTATATTAAAATGTCATCTAAGTATACCAGAACCCCTTTGTACAGATGCTTATGGCACAAAGATCCATCTTTCTTTTCTCAGAATAGCACCAGGGTGGCAACTTTTGTTCATGTGGGTTTGATGAAACCTCTCACCAGATTTTTTATCTATGAAGGCTCTCAATTCCTCGAGTTCCCTGGGGGACATGCTATACATTTTTGGTTTTGATAGTTTGGCCCATGGGAGGATCTTGATAGCATAGTCTGTGGGGTGGTTGGGGGGGAGCTCATCAGAACCTTCTTCTCTGAACACCTCAGCTATGTCCTTGTACTCCCTGGGGATGCCCTGGTCTGGTGCAGCCATTCCCACCATCGCTGCTTCTTTTTTGGGTCTCCCCCCATTTCCTCCCTTCCACCATCAGTCACTCCCCATTGAAATCTTAGAGTCCCCTGCTTCCAGTTCATTCTGGGGTTCCACTTCCTCAGTAAGTGAGCCCTAGAACTAGGAGCCATTCCATTCCATGTGCCACAATGAAAGTGAGTCTCTCATCATGAGTCCCCATTGCTATGTCCAGGGGTTCTGTAGAAAAATGGCCAGTTTCCCCGCTGCAACTGACCCATCTAACTGGGAGAACGCAATGGGTTCTTTTTAGCTTCCACAAGTGTATGCCCAATTTTCCCACCAGGCTTGGATTAATCAAACACTGGGTGCACCCTGAGTCCAAGAGGGCTGAGATTTTTACTCTTTCCCCCCACCTGGGGACAAATAGTCTTAGTGGCTCAATTACCAGCGGGTTGTCTTCAGGGTCATTCTTGGATGGACCCGATTCCTCTCCAGGTGATGCTGGAGTTCCTTCCCCCAATTTTGTGATGGGGCAAAACTCTGTGGCCTCTCTACTTCACAGTGCGGTGTCTTTTCCTTAGGGGGTTGTTTTTGTGGGCTTTCCTCCGGACAGGTGTTCTGGCTTTTGGGTGGAAGTTTTTGAATGACATTCAGCTGCACGGTGCCCCTCCTTCCTGCATTTGAAGCAGGCAGATGATCTTGGTATCAAGGGGTTTGCAGCTCAAATGGCTCTCGCTTCCCCTGGGGTGGAGATCTCTTCCAGGCTTTTCCCCCTTGGTACTGGTTTCTAGCGATGTCAATCTCCACTTCTTCGGTCAGGATGTACCAGTCGTGCAGGTGGTCTGAGGCCCCTCAAGCCAGGCAGGTATGGTAGAGTTGATCATTCAGGAAGTTTTTGATTCAGCTCACTAGGATCTTCTGGCCAGTCCACTCTGCAGGTGAGGTTTCAGAACTTTTCAACTACCAGCCAGTGCCCCTGTTTCATGGTTCTGACGTGATTGAGAGCTTTGCAATCTGCCAAAAGGGGCCTTCAAATCGGTGGTGGGGAGCCATCATGAATCAATTGAAATTCTGCAGTTCAGGAGCGTCTGCATTGTGGATGGTCACCATCAAACAAGCAGCTACCCCTTCCAGGGCCACGGTGATAACTCAGACCTGAGTGCTGTGTTTCTGGAAATCCCTCCCGTACTCCTGCATGTATGTGAGGACATACACCAGGAAAAAATCAGGTTGCCGTGGGTTGCCATAATAT
Organism: Pseudonaja textilis; assembly: GCF_900518735.1. The sequence continues at coordinate 378,207 of NW_020769390.1, read as the reverse complement.
TTCACTCGAAAGGGGGGGTCTTCATCTCCAGTTGTGGCGCTCTGGGCTGGCCAGGAATGATTGCAAGGGCTGGTGCTGCATGGGGTGGGTTCATCTGAATGGATGCTGCTCCCCTGCCACGTCTGCTTGGTCTGCTGCTGCTGGATCTGGAGCAGTGGCCCCAGCCTCATTGGCACCCCTCTATGATGTCAATCTAATTTCCTCCTGGTTCTGAGGTTTTCAAAAGCCTCCATCACGTACCACATAGCATTTCTCTTGAAGCAGTCATCTCCACCCAGTTCTTCAATCAGCTCTTCCTGTTTGGACAGGCCTTTCAGTTCACATTTCCAGCCTGGCTGTCAACTGGCCTGAGTGAGGGTGACTCCTCAGGTTCTTCCATCCCAGTTATCTTTCTTCCCCACTCTGATCAACCATCTAGTTGGGGCCCTCCAAACTAGCTTTGATGTCTTTGATGGGGCAGAACAAGCTTGCTTTTGGCTGGGTGGTGGAGGTCTCAACATTCTCCCTCTCCTTGCTCGGAGCTTTGCTTGGACATTGTGTGCAGGGTCCCCTTGGTAGACCAAGTTTGCTTCTCCAGATTGATGACTTTTGCAGATCCTGCTTTATGTAAGGTCCTGCCTCTACTCCCCAATCAATAAATAAGAACTGAATGTAATCTTCTGTAACATTAGAATTTTGTTTTAAGTATTTTATGTGGAATAAAAATAAAATCAGAAAGTATAAAATCTATGTAAATCTTATACAATTAAATTATGAACACTTTGATTCCTGCTGAAAGAAATCATCAATACCCTGTACAAAATCTGATGCACTCCCCTATTACACACTCATCATCACAATGGAAAATTTTCATTTGTTTGCTTATTTGTAATAGCTTATAAATAAAACTCTCATAATCTCAATTTAAAATACTTTCCAAAGTTATTTTATTTCAAAAGCATTCAACAGCATAATTTGTGTATTTTACCACTTAAAATTAATAAAATATTAAATAACTTTAATATTAATTAGTCATTAGACTATCTGAAAATATATTACATAATTGAATTTATGCTATCATTACCAGGTGGAATATACATTGTTAATAAAATGCGTCATACAGAAATATGTTTCACATGGAAATATGGAATAGCTAAAATAAAATAACAAAATGAATGGGAAATTCTGATGCAAATTCTATATCCTTCAGTCCCAATTTAGGTGGAAAGTATAATCTATCAGGTAATATTAAACTGCCCCTCCCCAACCAATTGATTAACAAAACATTTGGAACAATCTATGTATAAGTTATATGTTCTAAAAATCTTATATAGATATTCAGAAGCTCTTTTTGTTTCTGAGAAACAAGAAAACAAAAGTATGAGTCATGGCAGCACAGTGGTTAGAATGCAGTACTGCAGGATATTTCTGCTGACTTCTGGCTGACTGCAGTTTGGCAGTTTGATTCTCATTCTCTATATTCTCATTCTCTAAAAAAGGTGACTATTCAGAATGGTAGTCACCTAACAGTTGGGTTGGCAATATATAAACCAGGATAGTCATTTAATACCATTGTATCTTTAAGAGAATGTTGTAATTGTGATTGGCTGAGGTTCCTCCAACAGCCATAAAATGGAGCCAGAAACCTGGTTTGTTCCCTTTTGGCATTTCCTTTGCTTCCCTTTTGCCTTTTGCCTGATCGTCATTCTGCTTGAATTGCTGAGAGTCTTGCAACTGTTCGCAAACTCCGTTTACTGAACTCTGTTTATGATACTGGTAAAGAAAAGGACTTCGTTTTTGGATTATCTTGAATACTAACTGCTTTAACCGTGTATGATTTGGACTGTTTGTTGGACTTTGTTTACCCATTTACAGGAAGTAAAAGTTACATTTTACTATTCAGCGTATCTGTGTGCTGGTTGTGTGTTATTCATCACCATTCTCACTATGTTTCCCTGAGTGCACTCATTCTCCTAACGAGGAATTCCTCAACAGTGACCCCAGCCTGGTTGAAAACTACAGACCAATCTTACTGTGTTGCATCATGTGCAAAGGCATGGAATTAATGCATTACCCTCCACCTAGAATCAAACAACCTACTCTCCAAAAAACAATTTGGTTTCAGAAAAAAAATTGTCCTGCAATCTGCAACTCCTACACTGCAAAAACATATGGACTACACTACTTGACCAGGGTAAAGCAATAGATGCAATTTACATAGATTTCTGCAAAGCCTTTGACTCAATGGTACATGACAAACTACTGTTAAAACTCAACTCTTACAGCATTTCCAGACCCCTTCATAAGTGGATTACTGCATTTCTGTCAAATAGACAACAAATAGTAAAAATAGAAAATGCCCTATCAAACCCTGCACCAGTTAACAGCGGTGTCAAGGCAACGTTCTAGGACCCACACTCTTTATACTCTATATAAATTACCTTTGAGATCACCTTATAAGCAATTGCGTCCTCTTTGCTGATTACATAAAACTATTCAACACCCACCGACAATGCTACCATCCTTCAAAGTGACCTCAATTATGTGTCTGAATGGTTAAACAATTGGCAACTCCAAATCTTGACCAACAAATGCTCTGTCCTACACATTGGTTAAAAAAAATCAGTACACCAAATGCAAACTAGGTGGATGTGACCTCATTGATGATCCTCACTCTGTCAAGAACCTTGGAGTACTTATATCAAATGATCTAAGTGCCAGAGCTCACTGTAACAGCATTGCCAAAAAGCTTCAAGAGTTGTAAACCTAATCTTAAGAAGCTTCTCCTCCGGTAATACTGAATTACTAACTAGGGCATACAAAACCTTTGCTAGACCAATACTTGAATACAGTTTGGCTGTCTATAATCTGCACTGTATATCGGACATTAATACTATTGAGCATGTCCAGAAGTATTTCACAAGAAGAGTACTACACTCCTCTGTTCGCAACAGACTACCCTACGCCACCAGGCTTGAGAGTTTGAACTTAGACAACCTAGAACTACACCACCTACGGTTTGACTTAAGCATAGTATAGAAAATTATCTGCTATAATGTACTACCAGTCAATGACATTTTCAGCTTCAACCGCAACTATACAAGAGCACACAACAGATATAAACTTATTGTAAACCACTCCAAACTTGATTGCAGAAAGTACGACTTCAGCAACTGAGTGGTCAATGCATGGAATGCACTACCTGACTCTGTTGTTACATCCTCAAACCTACACTCCTTTTCCCTCAAACTAACCACTATTGACCTCACCCCATTCCTAAGAGGGGTAAGGGGCATGCATAAACGCACACTCATGCCTACCGTCCCTTTTCTATTGTCCCCAATTATTTGTACCTATTTTCTGTATTCTTATCACTATTCTCTTGTAAGTGATTGACAAATCAAATCAATAAAATAAAATAAATATTCTATTCTATAATTCATAAAATGTAGAGGCTGTGTAGACTCAGATGAAGATAACGATAGTGGCAAAATTACTTTCTCTTCTTCAATTTCAAAACTTCAAAAGATACAAAAATGTATCCCATGTTACCTTTACATGCACAAAAACATCAAAATATGTTGTGTTTTGTAATCCTTCTCTGTAATCCATTCTTTCACCTTTTACAGTTTAAGTTTCAAGATGTTTAGATTTGACACAATAAACTCTAATAATAGCGGCAATAGTATGTTGCCAAACACAACTATTCAGTATATATGTGTATACAAATCAGACAAAACTGCAGAATTTTCCTCCAACATACTTATAAATTGGCTCTGTTTCCTCCAACATACTTATAAATTAAAGTGATTTTTAAAGGACACATTCAATATAAAAAAATATTATTAGAATGAAAACTGATGTAAAAAATGAAGTTTTTGTGCCATTTAACATAGGTTAACTTTGAAAAAAAATGAGGAAGAATTGAAGTACATTAATCTAACTAATTATCTTTGGCACGAATATCAGCCTTATGACCCTTATAACTAACTTGTTATAATTTCTACCGCTAATTACTAGAATTACTAATATAGAAGACACTGTTTGAATAAGTTAAAAAAGATTTCTCCTTGATAAATTATAATATTAGTAATATTAGCTTTGCTTCTTTTTGTGGGTATGTTACAGAAAAGAATTATCAAGTTATCTTGTCTTTAAGATACAATAATTTTCTAATACACATTTGGTTATTCTTAAATGGATTGTTAAGTTGAATTATTTAACTATTATTCTATGTTATTTTAACCCAGAGGTGTTCAATCTTGGCAACTTTAAGACTTATGGAGTTCAATTCCCAGACTCCACCAGTTGTAGTTCCCAAAGTTGGACATTCCTGGTTGAAACTGATGTGAGAAGAGGCAGCAGAATCCATACATGGGACAATGTGAAGGAAACATTTTCAGACGCCTTCATTAGTTTGCTAAGTCTGCCTAAGAAAACTTTTACAATTTTCAAGATTATGTTTTTTACTCCCAACTAGCATGACTTTCTGACATCTGTGTAGCTTTTGCTTCCTGGATTTACCAACTATATAGCTGTTGAGAGTTTGGTATATGGCTGTCTGAATGTACTACGTTTCCTACACTAGTTTAACTTTTTAACAATCCACTTATAAGCCACAATTTATACTGTACAACTTTTTTTTTTCTTGACAAATTGATTGGTTATATAAGCAATCACGCTCTCCCCAAAGCTCTATTTATAGATCTATCAGAAGCTTTCAAAGTCTAATAGCAAAGATTACTTTGGTTACTTTGAACTGTTATAGACAGGTGCATCTTTTCCACATTTTTTATAAGACGACATTAATTTATTTGTGTTAAATTTATATCCCGTTTTATCCCTCATGTCAGCATATTCTGCTCTGAAGCTATAAATGAAATATCTAATATCTAAACTAAAATGTATAAAGTTAATCACAACACATTATACAATTTACAAGGTCCAGTTTAGAATATCCAGTCAATAATTGTCTTCATAAGCATAATATATTTCATTAAGCTCAGAAGACCCCTTATATTTTATTTATTTAAGAAAATTTATATGGCTTCTTAACTTACCCATAATGAGTCCAGGTGTCTTACAAAGATAAAAAGCCAATATAAAAACAATAACAAGCTATAACTCCCCTTTCAGAAATATCAATCAATCAATTAATCAAATAAGCCACTTGATGGGCTCCATCCCATTCTGGATTCTCCAGGTGCAAAATGAGGTCTTCGGGGCCTTGCAAAAAAAATGTCAAAGGAGATGATGATGATACAGAGGGAGAGAGCCACTATGGAATATACCCTTCTAGTTCCTGCTAGATCAGGGTGAAATTCTATTTCATTGAGGACTGGATCAGCACTGGGATTGTCCTCCAGGGGCTGGGGGGAAGGAGGGTCGTGATCAACCTGGTCACATCTGACTGGGCATGGCCTGTGGACATGAACCAGCTTAACGTTGCTCGCATGGGTGGTGCCTGTGATGGCTTGGCAGAGTTGGGGAGGGACTCCAGGAGTCTCCAGTGAGTGGGCGGAATGGGAGGCTCATCCTACAGGATGAGGTGAGGTGAGGCAGGAGGCAGGGCAGCTACAGCCAGAGTGCCTTCAGCTGCTTTCGGCACCGCTGTTTCCCACCCCACCTCGCCAGGCTGGTCTGGTCTGGTGGTGGTGGTGGGATTGCCTAATGCCTTCTTCCTTCTCTGCTGTGCCACAAATGGTGATTGACCATCCCCCAAGCCCCACTGCTGTCAAAGTAAATCCCAGGCACTGCACTGCAATGGACAGACAAAAAGTGCAGCTTTTGTCTGAAGGAGGAGGAAGAGCAGGGAGAAGAAAGAGGCTGAATGAGAAACATCCTCACTCCTCCTCAGCCCTGGTATAACTCTATGAGGTTGGATCAGATCTCCCTCCCTCTCTCCCCCCTCTCTCTCCCCCTCCCTCCCTCTCTCAATCACACATAGGATCAGATCAACACTTATTCTCTCTCTCTCTCTCTCTCTCTCTCTCTCTCTCTC
>NW_020769390.1:346700-368336 GCF_900518735.1 Pseudonaja textilis | reverse complement strand
ATAGAATAGAATAGAATAGAATAGAATAGAATAGAATAGAATAGAATTCTTTATTGGCCAAGTGTGGTTGGACACACAAGGAATTTATCTTGATGCAAATGCTTTCAGTGTACATAAAAGAAAAGATACATTCATCAAGAGTCAAGAATCATAAGGTACAACACTTAATAATAATCATATGGTACAATAAGCAATCAAATCATACTAGGAAACAGTCAATATAAATCGTAAGGCTACAAGCGACAAAGTTACAGTCATACAGTCACAAGTGGGAGGGGATGGGTGATAGGGAGTGATTAAGAAGATTAACAGTAATTGTAGTACAGACTTTGTAATAGTTGAACAGTGTTGAGGGAATTATTTGTTTAACAGAGTGATGGCTTTCATGGAAAAACTGTTCTTGGGTCTAGTTGTTCTGGTGTGCAGTGCTCTATAGCATCGTTTTGAGGGAAGGAGTTGAAACAGTTTATGTCCAGGATGTGAGGGGTCTGTAAACATTTTCACAGCCCTCTTTTTGACTCGTGCAGTATACTGTCCTTGACTGAAGACAGGTGGTTAGTAATTGTTTTTTCTGCAGCCCTAATTATCCTCTGAAGTCTGTGTCTGTCCTGTTGGGTTGCAGAACCACACCAGACAGTTATAGAGGTGCAGATGACAGATTCAATAATTCCTCTGTAGAACTGTATCATCATCAGCGCCTTGGGCAGTTTGAACTTTCTGAGTTGGCACAGAAAGAACATTCTTTGTTGTGCTTTTTGACGACGTTTTTGATGTTAGGTGTCCATTTTAGGTCATGTGATATAGTAGAACCTAGAAATTTAAAGGTCTCTACTGTTGATACTGTGTTGTCTTTTTTCACTGAAAAACAAAAGGCAACAGAGTACAAGCAAGTATGGTTTGTAAGACAGAAAAATATCAAGTATATTGAATGGTGTTGGTATGCAGTTTATTTAGCTGTTTTTTACTCTTTTTGTCATGCTCTTATTTTCTTTTGCTTTCCTTTTCTTATATTTTGCATGTTTCATATGATGTTGCTCACCATGAACAAGAACATATTGGATATGTATCTTATTTTCATAATAGCAAGTAATTTTTTGGACTTTTTAGATTTAGCAAAGATGTAAAACATTCTGTGAGAAGACTACAAGAGAAATATCATCCACAAGATAAGAGGAAAGTAGCAGAGGTGGTATTTAACCAGTTTGCACCAGCTCGAGCAAACCGGTAGCAGTGATTTGGTGTGGATCGCCGAACCGGTGGTGACCCCTGGCTGGCCATGCCCCTGACTCAGTCACCCAGTTGCCCAGTTGGTCTCCTAGCTTTCCCTACCACATGGCCGTGGTGCAGCTTGGGCAGATGTCCCAAGGCTGCTGCACATGCGCAATCCATGTGCAGCCACTACACATGCAGTGCGCATGTGCACTAGCCCTGGGACATCCGCCCGCCCGCCTGCCCTCACGGAGCATGCTTTCTTCCTTCTCCCAGCAGACGTGCCTCTTCCAGCCCGGCCCAGCCCAGCCAGCCAGCAGGTAGGTGAGCGGATGTCCCTGGGCTTCTCGCCCCCCCCTTGTCATGAGTTGCCTGCAGCTGTTGTGTGCTTTTTTCAGTGCGGCTGCAATCCAGCAGCCACACTGAAAAAAGCATGCCCTGTTCTATGTGCCGGGCCTGGCAAGTCTGAGCAGCCGGTGCATAGAACAGAGCAGTGCCGGATTGTTGGAGAAGTGGAGCGAAGCTGGAGATCATTAGCTGCCTATTTCATAGTGCAAGAAGCCTCCCCCAACTGGCCGGCTGGTCTCCTCTTTCTCTGCCTGTTTGTTCTATATGGCTGAGGCGGAGAAGACCAGTTGGCTGATTGGGGAAGTCTTTCTGTGCTGAAAGAGGAGGCTGGAGACTGAAAAAGAGTCACCTCCAGCAGCTGTCCCTTTGGCCGGCTGATCTCCCCCTCCTTGGCTATACAGAATAAACAGGCAGAGAAAGAGGATAGGAGGTGGCTGATTCAGGGAGGCTTTCTGCACTGAAAGAGGTGGCTAATGATCTTTGGCTTCAGTCCATTTCTCCAACGGTCTGGTGCTGCCCTGTTCTATGCACTAGCTGCTTGGACTTGCCGGGCCCAGCACATAGAACAGGACGTGCTTTTTTGGTGTGGCTGCAGCTGCACTGAAAAAAGCAAGCAGCAGCTGCAGGCATCTAGTGACAGGAGGGGTGAGAAGCCCTGGGACATGTGGCCACCTGCTGGCTGACCGGGTGAAGCTGGGCTGGAAGAGGTGCATCTGCCAGGAGAAGGAAGAAAGTGTGCTCTGGGAGGGCAGGCACTGGGCAAATGTCCTGGGACCAGTTAAAGGTTGACTTTAAGAGCATTCTCTTGGAAGAAGTCGAGAACTGAGAGCAAAAGTAGTGGCAGCAGGGGTGACGAGTGTGTGTGTCCCTCCACAAGGAGTGTGAAGGGAGGCAGACACCATGCCTCTGAGGAAAAGAGGAGGTGCTGAAACCCTGGCTGTCACCCGGGAGGGGAACATGGAGGGACCCATTATGCTCCCGCTGCCCCTGCCACCGTTACTTTTGCTCTTGTTCTCGGCTTCTTCCATGGGGGCGCTCTTAAAGTCAATCTTTAAGAGCTGCAAGGCTTTTTGTTAGATCACCGCCAACTCATCGTTGGGAAAAGTGTAGCCCCTGAATACATGAGAAGTCTAGGGGAAAATTCTCTGACTTTTAAACGCATTCACGCGGTGTCTGCCTCCCTTCATGCTCCTTGTGCACACTGGGAGCGCCTAACCAGAACGAGAGAGAGCGAAGTTGGCTGCTATGAGGCAAGCACCTTGGCTTCCCCTCTTGCTCCTCATAGTCGTCCTGAGCCAGTGTGGTTCTTTACTTGGGCAGCCAGATGGCTGCAGCAACACCTGCAGCAGCAACAGGCAGCGCCCCAACAATGAGGTATAGTGCAAATTTCTCTCCGAGGGACTTCTGGCAAAAAAACAAAACAAAAACCTCCCCAAAAGAAAACCCATTCAGCAGCAGACTCAGCAGGCAGTCGTGATCTTTAGTTGGGCTTTTTTTTTTTGTCAGCCCATGGGCAAAGGAGGGGAAGGTATGTAGGAAATCACCCTATCTCTGCAGCATCAATCATATGACTGAGTGGGTGTGGCCAACTCAACGTAACTTGCAGCAAAGTGCCGCACCAGCTTGCTGAGTTGGCCACACCCACCCAGTCACATGACCACCAAGCCACGCCCACCAAACAAGCCACGCCCACAGAACCAGTAGTAAAAAAATTGAATCCCACCACTGAAAAGTAGACATTAGACTCACTAGGGACTTGGAGAAACAAAGTTAAAAGCTACATGTATCTCAGGAATGAAAACCAGAACAAGGCTGTCAGCTTCTGAGCTAATGGGAAAGTTAGCACAAAATTTATATTCAGCAGATTTCAGCACTTTCTTGCTTTAAATCTTATATCCCTCTTATTTTAGCTTCTGGAAGTGTTCTTTGTAGATGAATAGTTGTTTACATTTTCTACATTTCTGCTTCCTTAGTTCTATAAATTTCTGAATTAAATGTTGTCTCTCTGGATGCCAGTTGTAACTTGTCAGTTTCCTTCAAGACTAACCCCATATAGTGGGTGTTGCAACAGTCCAAATGAGATGACCAAGTCTTGACTGTTGACAAATAGACTGTCATCTGGGACCAGGTGGACGAGGATGTTGAGCAAACAAAGCGTAAAGTCCTGGACCAAACGAGGATCATGAACATCAGTGGCATTGACCCAGGTGAAGTCCTCTGGTCCATAACCTTTCCATGCCACCAAATACTGAAATCGACCCCGCAACTGGCATGAATCTTGGATGCTATCCACTTCGTAGTCCGCCTCTCCCAGAGGAGCTACTGGAGCTGGCTGTGATGGAGCCGGTCTACGCAGACTGTCGGACGAGGCAGGGACTAACAGGGAACGATGAAAAAAAGGATGGATATGCATGGTCCGTGGCAGGGAAAGATGATAAGCCACAGGATTGATCACCGCCTTGACCGGAAAAGGTCCCAAGTAACGGTGATCGAGCTTGTTCAATGGTCGCGTCATTGGTATTGAGTAGAGAGCCAAACCTGATTGCCTACCGCTAAAGGTGGAATATCGTGACAATGTCAGTCTGCAAACCGTTTATAGTCCTCCTTCACTCTCTCTAGTTGATCGCAGACCCATTTAGTCCACGGCTTTTAACTCCTGCAAGAACGTATCCACTGCCGGAACTGGGGAATCAGACGGGGCTAAAGGGAAAAGTTGTGGATGAAACCCATAGTTAGCAAAGAAAGGGGACACACAGGTGGATGCATGTTGAGCATTGTTATAAGCAAATTCTGCCACCGGCAGCACTTCCACCCAATTGTCTTGTTGAGTATTGCTGAAACAGCGGAGGTACTGCTCTAAAATAACATTCACTCTCTCTGTCCCCCCATCAGTTTTGGGGTGATGAGTAGACGACAGACACGCCTGAACCTGCAGTTTCACGAGTAGGGTCTGCCAGAAGCGTGCCGTAAATTGTACCCCCCAATCTGATACCATGCGGTCTGGTAACCCATGCAACTGGAAAACATGGGAGATAAACAATTGAGCCATTATCTTGGCCGATGGAAGACCTGCACACGGAATAAAGTGGGCCATTTTAGCCAACATATCCACCACCACCAAAATGGTTGTGGCACCATTCAATGGTGGTAATGCAATGATGAAATCCAATGAAACTGCCCCCCATAGTCTGGCGTGGCCAAGGGCTGGCATGGCCAAGGGCTGCAAGAGACCAGGGGGCGTACCAGGAGCATACTTGGCTTGGCAACAGATTTCACAGGATGCCACATAACCCAACACATCATATTTAAGTCTCAGCCACCAAAATGTCCTAGAGATGAGGTGCAGTGTTTTGAACACCCCAAAGTGTCCTGCTGCCGGACTATCATGACATTGACATAGGATAAGGCCACAAAGAGGACCTCCAGGCACATAAATGTGATCACGGAACCACAACAGGTCCCCAATATATGCCCAAGGAGTCTCTTATCTCCCATTCTCATCCAATTCTCAACGTCGAGCTGTCACAAATAGGTCCTGCTGCTGCGCCTCCTGAATCCTCACTCGGAGGTCCACAGGTTCCTCAGTGGCCGCAAACTGCTCCAACGGAATCACTGTCTGGGGCAAGATTTTATCCTTCCTTCAGGTACACTCGGGCTTCCAAGATAGGGCATCAGCACATTGATTCCCTCCACTCGGAACATAGGTCACCTGGAAATCAAATCGAGCAAAGAATAAGGACCATCTCACCTGACTCTGGTTCAATGTCCAAGATGTACGCAGGTGTTCCAAATTGCGATGATCCGTCCGAACCTCAATTTGCTGACGAGCCCCCTCCAGGTGGTGCCGCCATGTCTCAAAAGCGACCTTAACCGCCAATAGCTCCTTGTCCTAAATCGTATACTTGTGCTCTGGAGCCGACAACTTCCGGGAATAATAAGCGCAGGGGAACAAGGTGCCTGTGGGAGCATAGGCCTGGAGGAGCACTGCACCAACAGCCACATCAGAAGCATCTGTTTCCACCACAAATGGCTGGCCTGGATCAGGGTGTTTGAGCATAGGTTCGGAAGCAAAGGCAACTTTCAATGCTTCGAAAGCTGCCTGCTCCTCAGCACCCCAATGGAACTTCTCCCCCTTCTTGAGCAGATTAGAAAGGGGAGCAGTCAAGACAGCAAAGCGGGGAATAAATGTGTGGTAGTAGTTCGCAAACCCCAACAGTCATTGCAAATCCTTAACCCGCTGTGGAGGTTCCCATTCCTGCAACGATTGTATTTTTTCCAGATCTGTTTCCACCCCAGCAGGTGAAATATGATGTCCCAAGAAATCAATTGTGTTTTGTGCAAACTGACACTTCTCATGCTTAGCAAACAGGTGGTTATCACGCAAGTGTTGCAATACCAGCCGCACATGTTGCCAGTGTTCCTGCAGGGAGGCTGAGTAAATTAAAATGTCATCTAGATAAATAACCATGAACTGATCCAACAAATCATGGAAAACATTGTGCGTGAAATGCATGAACATATCTGGGGCATTGGTTAATCCGAAAGGCATCACGGTATACTCAAAATGGCCATACCTCATCCAGAAAGCTGTTTTCCACTCGTCCCCTGCACGAATGCAAATCAGATTGTAGGCCCCACGCAAGTCCAACTTCGTAAAGATCTTAGCTTGACGAAGCCGCTCAATCAGTTCAGGAATGAGGGGAAGTGGGTACCGATTCCTCACTGTGATTGCATTCAACTTGCGCTAATCACAATACAAACGTAGCTCCCCCGATTTCGTTTTTACAAAAAGCCAATGGGGAGGTAGAAGGCCGGATAAACCCTTTCCAGAGATTCTTGTCAATAAAATTCCACAACATGGCCAACTCCGGTTCCAACAGGGAATATATCTGACGCACTGGCAATTTTGTATCGGGCAACAAGTCGATTGGACAGTCATATGCCCGATGCGGAGGCAATTGATCCGCCTCCTTCTCCCCAAACACATCAGCAAAGTCCACCAACTCCACAGGTAGATCCAGGTCTACAGGTGTAGCTACACTCCCTGCACAGGAGCGCAAGCAATGGTTGGCACACTTCCTATCAAGGAACTGCACAGCTACAGATGACCAGACAATCTGTGGATCATGGGCCTGTAACCACTCCAAACCCAGCACCACCGGAAAATGAGGCACTGCAGTAACGCAGAACATGGTTTTCTTCACATGTTGCCCAATACGCATGCAAAGGGGTTTGGTTGGAGCAACCACAGGTCCCGAACGAAGGGGCCAACCATCAATTGTCTCTACCATTACTGGCAGGGACACCTGTTGCTGAGGAATGAACCACTGCTCTACAAAATGAGCACCCATGAAATTGGCTGTGGCCCCTGAAGTGACCAAGGCTTGGATCTCCACCACTTCCACACCAGGCACGAACACACTTGCTTTCAGCACAAGATGCTTCACCAATAACAATTGTGGTGGAGATGTCAAAAGTGGCGAGGATGGCAAGGTTGAAGATGGCGGGCCTAAGGACTTTACACCCCAACCTACAGACCCCCATAGGCCGAGCAATGCTCGTTTCCCGCCATCACAGGCATCGCTGATGTGGATGTCTTAACAGGACACTTGGCTGCAAAATGGCCTTGATTGCCACAATAGAGGCATAAACCATCCCAACAACATCTCTCCTTTTCTACTTGAGTCAGGCGAGGGCGGCCAGCCCCCAACTGAATGGGTTCCTCCAAAGGCACTTCCACCAAGGGCACTGTCTTGCTGGAAACAGATATGGTCTCGGTCCATCACACCTGTCGCTGCTGAAGTCTAGCATCGATACGAAGACACAGATGCATGAACTCCTGAAGGATGTGAGGGCTTTCAGTGTGCGCCAACTTATCCAGGAGCTCCGACAACAAACCCTCCTGGAACTGGTCTAATAGTACTGCCTCATTCCATTGTACATCCTAGCAACCACCCGAAAACTAGCAATATAATCCATGAGTGAGCCACACCCCTACTTCAACTCTCTCAAAAGTCTGTTCGCTGTTTGGCTTTGAACAGGGTCCTCAAACATGGCCTGAAACTGCCAGCATAACTCAGCATAATTTTCCAAAACCTGGTTGGGCTGGGTCAGCAGAGGCATCACCCAACATGCTGCAGAGCCTGACAACAAACTAATGAAAAACCCCACCTTATCCCAGTCAGTGGGAAAGTCCTCAGGCCAAAGGCTCATGTAAAGCTGGCACTGCCCAAAAAATGGAAATTGGGCCAGCGAACCATCAAATTTATCTGGCACTGCCACTGGGCATTTTCGGCATGGCCGGGCAGCTTGCATTTGTACCACCTGTGCAGTCAAAAGAGCCACTTGCTGGGTTAACTGGGCAGTCTCTGTTCTGAGCTGATCCATGGTCACCCCACAAAAAGCAAAAATAAATTGAAGGGGTGGCTGGAGTCAAAATGTGATGACCCATAGTCTCTCAAAATAACCCCAAACCCAAAATATACATTAAAGTCCAGTAAGGCCTTCAACGTAACTTCACTGCTTTATTAGACAGTTTAAAGTCACAAAAGTAAATAATGAGGCAAAAAGAAAACCAAAACAAACTGCATTCACAAGAGTTCTGAAGTAAACCAAGATAACTAATCATAAACTCCAGGAAAATAACTGAGGAGAGTCCATAGGAAGAATGCCAGCAAAGATAAACCTCTTTCAAAGTAAATACTAAATTGACTACAGCAATTCTGACTGCGTAGTTACAAACTTATATATAGCTACCAGCTGCAACCCACGAGGAGGATTATGGTAATCTCCTCTTGAGTAGACCTTGCTTTTCCCTGATCCTCTCCTCCCTGCATGACCTAGGATGGATAGGTGATGGGCCTGGATCCTCCTCTGATTGCTCAACTGGCCTCTGCCCTTCGCCAGCCTCCTTCACCACCTCTGGAGCCACACTCCCACTCCCTGTTGGCTGTTCCTCCTCTTCCTCAGAGTCAGTCTCCACCAGGGGCATGACAATGTGGTTGAAAGAGGAGAGTGCAAAATTTGGCTTGAATCTGAATATTAAGAAAACTAAGATCATAGCATCTGGCCTTCTCAATTCCTGGCAAATAGATGGGGAAGAAATGGAGGTAGTGACAGATTTTATTTTCTTGGGCTCCAAGATCACCGCAGATGGGGACTGCAGCCAAGAAATTAAAAGACACTTGCTCCTGGGGAGGAAAGCTATGGCAAATCTAGACAGCATACTAACAAGCAGAGACATCACCCTGCCAACGAAAGTGTGTATAGTCAAGGCTATGGTTTTCCCAGTGTATGGCTGTGAACATTGGACCATATGGAAGGTTGAGCACCAAAGAACTGTGGTGCTGGAAAAGACTCCTGTGAGTCCCTTGGACTGCAAGGTGATCAAACCAGTCAGTCCTAGAAGAGATCAGCCCTGACTGCTCTTTAGAAGGCCAGTTCCTGAAGATGAAACTCAAATACTTTGGCCACCTAATGAGAAGGAAGGACTCACTGGAGAAGAGCCTAATGCTGGGAAAGATTGAGAGCAATAGAAGGGGACAACAGAGAATGAGGTGGCTGGATTGAGTCACTGAAGCAGTAGGCATGACCTTAAATGGATTCCAGAAGATGGGTAGAAAACAGAAAGGCCTAGAGGAACATTGTCCATGGGGTCGCGATGGGTCGGACACCACTTTGCAACTATCAACAACAACAAAGAAAGCATGCCAACCTAATTAAAGCTCATGTCCCTCAAAAGTTAATTGTCTTTTATGCCTCAGATTAATCTTCTTTCACCCATGTAAGTACCGAGGCCTGGTAATATAATTCCCAATCTGGCAACACAAAGCCCCCTCTTTTTTTGGAACCTTGCAACATTATTCTTGCTTTTTTCCCTAGCTAAATGTAATATTATTTTATTTAATTCTTCAAAATATTTTTCCCCCAGATTTATTGGAATTGTTTGAAATAAATTTAATTCCTCAAAATATTTTCCCCCCAGCTTTATTGGATTGTTTGAAATAAATTTAATAGTCTTGGTAAACTATTCATTTTTATAGTAGCTATTTTTCCTGTCAATGACAATTGCAAGTTTTTCCATTTCCCCAAATCTGATTTAATTTGTTGCATCAGTTTCATATAATTATCCTCTTTAATCGTTGCACACGTTGCTGTTAGTTGTATCTCTAGGTACTTTACATCCTTGACTATCTGTATATCAATTTTTCCATTAGCACTCTTTTCTGTGTATCTGTAAGACTTTAACTAGTATTTTTGTTTTTTCTTTATTTTTAGTCCTGCAACTTCACCATATTCTTCTATTTTTTAAATTAACTTTGGTCCAGTTTCTAATATTAAACCAGATCATCCACAAATGCCTGTAATTTATATTTCTCTTTTTTTATTTCCATACCTCTTATTTCTTCATCTTTTCTAATACTTCCAGTTATCACTTCCAAAGTCAGTATAAATAGTAGGCGGGGACAGAGGTCATCCCTGTCTTGTCCCTTTTTTTAATACCAAAATTCTCTGTTATGTCCCCATTTACCATCACCTTAGCTGATTGTTTGTGATATATTGCTTTGATCATATTAATAAATCTCTCCCCCAAATCCATGAATTTTAATTATAAATTGCCAATTAACACTATCAAATGCTTTCTGTTCATCTAGAAAGATCAACGGCATTTGTTTTCCAGGATGTATTTCATAATGTGTTTAAAACATTCTCATATTGTTTTTAATCTGCCTCTTTGGCAAAAATCCATTCTGATCTACATGTATAAGTTCATTTAAAACGTTTTAAATCTTTCTGCTATTATTGAAGCATATGTTTTATAGTCCACATTCAATCAGGATTTTGGACTATAATTTTTTATCTGCATTAAATCTGAATTGTCTTTAGGTATGAGAGTAATATTTGCTTCCATCCATGAATTTGGTACTTTCGCTTCTAGCAGAATCATAGAATAGCAGGGTTAGAAGGAACCTTGGAGGCCAGTCAGTAGTGAAAGTTGCCAGTTCTCCGAACTCTGCAGTCGTAACAACCGGTCAGAACTGGTGCAGTCTATAGAACCAGTCAGAACCAGTAGAATCCCACTCCTGCTTGGCATACTAACTTGATGTACTCCTCCACCGTCTCGCTGAATATGAGAATGTCATTCAGATAGACTAAGACCTCTTATATAGGTCCTCATGCAGACCTCATTAATCAACTGCATGAAGACAGCAGGGCTCCCTATAATCCAAATGGCCATGACTTTAAATGGGAAGCTGCTTAACAGGCAGTTAAAGGCGATCTTCCATTCGTCCCCTTCCTTAATCTGCACTTGGTAGTTTGCCTCTCTCAGATCTAGCTTTGTGAACACCTTGCTCCTTACTAGGTGACTTAGCATGTCTTTCATTAGGGGTAGTGGGTAGGTGTTTTCCATGCATACAGCATTAATTCCATGGAAAGCCACATAAAGACTCATTCTCATGTCTTTTTCTCTTTAAAAAGTACTGTGGTTGCTACCCTAGATTTGGCGGGCTGGATAAAGCCCCTTGTCAGGTTGGTGTTGACGTATTTCCTCAGCTAATTCATTTCTCTGGGGGTCATGGAATACATCTTCAGCTTGGGCACAAACTCTATTGTGCAGTCGGTGGGATGGTGGGGCGGCAAGGATGCATCTGCTAGGTCCCTATATTCCTTAGCCACCTGGATGCAGCCTGGTGGCATGTCTGCAGTGGCTGCTACTGTCTCACCTGGTTTGGGGACATTAAGAGACTTGGATGGCTGAGCCTCACCCTGGAGGGGCAGCGGGCCCACTCTTATTCTTAGCTTTTGGTAGCGGTCCTCCCACATGATGGCAGGACCCCACTTGCCAAGCAAGGTAAGCCCCAGAATGAGTGACTCTGTCATTTTGGAGCCACTACAAAGTGTTCTGAATTATTTTTACACAAAACATACAAATTAAGTGAATATATAGTTGATTCAAAATGTTTGCTCAAAGAGTACATATAAAAGATTTCTCAATAAATAAGGGAGTAGGATGCTATAAGGCTAAGCCCTATATTTTTTTTTACTTACTTATTAAATTTGTTTGCCACCCATCTCACCAGAAGCAACTCTGGGCAGTTTACATTAAAATGAAACCATAAGTATATGAATAAATATATAAAATCTCAATATTCCAATAAAATACATGCTATAACTAAAGACAGGGAGGAAGGGAGGAGAATATATGGGGGATTGATGGGAAGTGTTATTAGTTGATCACCTGCAGTGTGAAATTCTCCCATTGGGATCTCAAGCCTTTAGGCTTTTGCAGAAGGTCAGAAAGGTGGCAGCCAATTTTACCTCAGGAGGTAAGATATTCCACCTTATTGTTTTCTTTAAAGAAAAAAACCAGTTCTTTTTCCATGTTTTGTATGAACTCTTTTTCCTTCAAGATTGAATTGTTCAGAGTCCATTTTGATCTTTTCTTTTGTCCCTGCCACTTGACCCATATTGGGTTATGGTCCATCCAAGTACTTGTTTCTATATTTACTTTTATATGTTAGAGATTAGTTCCGCTGACATCCAGATCATATCTATTCTTGACCATGATAGATGTCTATTAGAGTAAAATGTATATTGTCTATTCTTAGCATTCATTTCTCTCAAACATCTCGAATGCTTAATTCCTCTACCATCTTGAAGAAGGATTTCAGAAGTATCTTCCTATGTTTTTTATTAACCTTCTGTGTTTTATAGTCCAATTTTATGTCCACTGTCGCATTAAAATCTCCCAAGATGCATGTATTGTCATATTCCAATTCTATTATTTTCTTGTGCAATTTTTTATAAAATTCTTCTTGCTTTTCATTTGGTGCATAAATTGCTACTAAAAGCATATTTAGGTTATTATCAATTATTTCCACTATCAGTATTCTTCATCTGTAAAAATTAATTTAGCTTTGATGGTATTCTTAATGTATAGAGCTACTCCTCTTTTATTTTGTTGCACCAATGAGGTATATAGATTCCCAATTCTGGGATAATTCAATACTTGGACATGTTGGGTGGACTTCTTGCAAGCATATTATATCTAGTTTTAATTTTTCTAGTTTAAGAAATATTTTTTTTCTTTTGATGGCCAAATTCAATCAATTTATATTTATGGTAATCAATTTCTTTTCTTCCATTGTTTATACTTTATTTGTATATACTTCATTGTTCTTTGCTCTCTTGTTTCTTTTAGTTCCACCCTTCCATCTGCTGCTCCTTCTTCTCATATCTTTTCATCTCTTTTTTCTTTATCTCTTTCTTCAAGCATCTCCTCTTGAAGTTTAACTATTTCCTCGTCTCGTATTCTCTCTTCTTCTTTTCCTCTAAAATATTCATCATAAAATAATTCTGCTTTCTCTATTGAGTTCAATCTGTTTCTTTGCTTTTGCCAAGTAAGTATTAAACCTTCTGGAATCAGCCATCTATAGTTCACTCCCTTCTAGATTAAAATTTAAAATTTTCATCAAGAATTGGTAATCTCTTCTCGAATCTCTCACTCTTCTCAGTACTTATTTTAGGAGCGTGATCAACTTTCCTTTATGTTCCAATGGGTCATCCCTTGCTCTCTGTAATATTTGTGTTTTGATTGCTTTCTTAGTGAAGCTCACATGGACTTCTCTAGGTAGTTTGTTTTTCATAGCATATCTTGTATACACTCGGAACACTTCATCTATTCCATCCATCATTTTTTTCTTTGGATATCTCCAAAGCTCCTGCCAGCACTTCTATCATTATTTCTGCAAGATTTTCTCCTTTTTTTTCCTCATTATTTTGAAATCTAAGATAAAAATCTGCTCTGTCCATCTCCCAGGCAAGCATTCCTTTTCCCTTGTCTTGTTCAACTGCTATAAGCCTATTATCAATTTCTCCAACTTTTTTCTCTGTCTGGTCTCCTTTTTCCCCCTATTTTTTGAAATCTTTCTTCATTCTTTCTCATCATTTGTTATATGTTCTCTACTTTCTCATCTGTTTTCCCCATTCTCGCTTTTATTCTTTCCATTCTATCTTCCAAACATTTCCCTTGTTCTTGTATTGCTTGCATTATCATTTGTAAGGCGGCCTCCTTTTCCTTCTCCTTCTCCCTTCTCTCTCCCTCTCTCTCTTTCTCCTGCTGTAACATGGTGTTAATTGACCGCTGACCAGCTCGGCTTAGGGAGGAAGAGGTGGGGATTGATGAGCCGGTAGCTGCTGCTTTCCTCATCTCTAGTTGGCTGTCCTCAATAGGTATCTATTAATAACACCAGGACCAGTTTTCTTCAGGTTCTTCTCTACCTTAATCCAATTGCAAAAGAGAAGGAAAAGTAAAGGAGGAAAAAGAAAAAAAAGTTCCAAGTCTATCTTTAAGGTAAATGTTAAGAATTGTCTTCTTAAATTGTTGTTATAAAATCCAGTCCAGCTAAAAAATTAATCCTTGTTAAAGTACAGTAAAATAATTCTAATTGATTTTGGCAGTTTAAAACAGGTTCAATTTTGCCACTTATTTATTCTTCTTTCTTCTATCTTCTTAAAATCTTTCCCCTTAGGGTGCTCTCTCTTTCTTTAACAGAAAAAAATTACCCAAAGCCGGTACACTTTCTTTCCCCTTCTTCTTCTGTTCCGGAGCTGTCCAAACATTTCAGCAGCTTTCAATGGCCGCTTTCCTCCGCAGCCGGATTAGAGAGCCTTTCCTGGATCAACCAGGTGTCCCTGGGATCAGCAGGATGCGCTCTCCTCGACCACCATCTCTATGGGATGGTTTGGATCCAAACAGACCGCCCAGCTGCAGGGATATCAATGCCACTCTGGGAGCACGGAATTGTTCGGTGTCTTGTTGCAATGTCAGCCCTGCCCTCAGGGGCAAGATATTCCAAAGAGGCTGGAGCCGTAAGAGAGAAGTCTCCTCTTCTTGACCCCACCAGACAGAATTTGTTGACTGATGGGATCCATGGCATGCCTCCTCTACCAGCATGGGTGAGGTGGGCCTTTCCCATAGGGGTGAAATGGTTCCTCGTGTAACCTGGACCCATGTCATGCAGGGCATTATAGGTATTAACCAACAACTTGAACTGCATCCAAAAGCAAATTTATAGGAAAATCAATACAAAATGTTCTACAGATGGCACCTTCCTCACACTAGATTGGCAAAAATGTTTAACTCAGACCCAAATTATTGGAAATGTAGAAAAGAAAAAGGCACTTATTTTCATACCTGGTGGACATGTCAGGAAGTGAAAAAATATTGGAATAATTAGACAATGGATAGAAGAAATCACAAATCAGAAAACTGAATTTAATCCAGAAACTTTTTTATTAGGTATAACAACACAAAATGCAATAAAACAGATAGATATATTATGTTACATATATCAACAGCTGCAAGGATTTTGTATGCAGAACTCTGGAAGGAAAAAAGGGTTCCATTGGAAGGCATGGTTATAAAAAAATAATAGATTGTATAGAGATGGACAGGTTAATGATGAAAATAAAAGACAGAGAAGATTCAATTTATTATAGGGCCTGGGATGCCTGGTAATGAGTGGTTTAGAAATTAAAAGAAAATAAAATGGCAATTAGGAATGAGGGAATATGTAAATATGTAAATATACCATGGAGAAAATTGAGATGTAAGGATAAAAGATATTGATTTATAGTAAGATGTAATGGTAAAGGAATAAGTAAATACATATACTGAAAAATGTGAGGAGGTGCAAAAGATGTCTTGATATTGATAACAATGTATAAAGTTTTATTTTATGTTTTTAAAATTTGGAAACTTAATAAAATTTATTTTTAAAAAAGCAAATGTGTAGCCCGTGCAGCTTTTTGAACAGAGGTGTAACATGGGCCACTCTAGGGGCCTCAAATACTTGCCCATGCCACTGCACTGTGCATTAGTTTAAGTTTCTAAATGCTCTTCAAGGGTAGCCCCATGTAAAGCGCATTGCTGTCTCCAAGCATGAATGACCTGGACTTGAATGACTAAGTGCAGGGACTCCTGATCCAAGAGAGGCTTCAACAGGCACACAATCCATAGTTGTCCAAAGAGTCCCCTAGCTGTGACTGCTACCTGCAGTCGCTATCCTCTGAAATCCTTAATACTAAAGGTGACAGAGAAGAAATACTCATCAAACTGGCAAAATTAGCCACATAGAACAAACCCCACTTCCTTCTAGCATAGATGATATTACCTAGCTGGATAATGACATATTGCATCTGTAATACATTAACTAAGGTCACTGAGCACCAAGGGCCCCACTGCAATATATAACTAATTATAAATACACTTCTGTGGCAGTCATTCAGCCAGTTAAAATACACCATGCTCAAATATAAAGATCTTGTTTACCAGATAGAGCAAAGCATACAAGCATACACAACACATTTAGAAAATAGTTATATCCAAGCTAATTATAGACATCTTTTCACACGTTCACACTATTTCTTCACACTTGTCATTTTATACTATTGCAGAAAACAAATTACTAAGATGTTTTGGACAGGTCAGAATCACATTGCATCAGACTTTGCTAATTATATTCTGTCACCTGTGACAAATACATCAGATGGGTGTGCTTCAGTCTATGCTTCCTTTCAAACAATTCACAGAGGGACTATGCATTGTATTTCATATTCAGATCAACCTGATTCATATCCTTTGAATATAAGGTATGCACAGAAACATGAGAAAAATAATTACATTGCAAAACCTAAACACAGTAGTTAATTATAGTCAAAAAAAATTTTTTTTAAAAATGCTTCTCTCCCTCAGCCTCCTGCCACTTCTCTCATCCTTAATCCATTTCTCTCCCTCAGTCTCTATTGTTTCTCTCAACCTCAATCCACTTCTCTGCCTCAGCCTCCTATCATTTCTCTTAACTCAATCAATTTCTCTCCCTCAGCCTCCTACCACTTTTTGAGGCTCAAGAAGCCTCAAGAACAGCTCTCCACAATGGAGCCTGTCCTGGGGAGCAAAGCTTTGGATGACCTGATCTGTCCTGAAGGCCTTGAGGAGCTCCAGACTTTTCACACACCTCCTCTGGCTGAGTGCCTTGCCCTTGAGATCCCAATGGGGTCAGCGCCCAGCAGCAGCAGCACTCCAGGAGGGCAGACGGATGTCACAGGGTTGCACACACACACCACAGTGGAGTAGCAGTGTCAGCCCCAGCATAGCGTCTCCCCTGAGGGTCACCCACCATCAGCCTTACCTTTGCAGGCAGCCATGTGCTGGCCCTGTTGGATTCTGAAGGGCAGGGCAACAAGGGAGGGCATTCAGGCTGGCAGAGGCATGTGAAAGCTCGATGGTGGGGGAGGGAGACTTGCTGCACTTGACCAAAGAGCTGCCTTGTGGGGACACAGCGAGGCTTGCTCATCTTTGGGCCTGGCTCACTCGGCTTCCACGCGGCCTCCGTGCACTTGCCTTTGCCTCTGCAACTTTTACAGGCAGTTCATCCCATAGCTGTGCCACCTATGCTGCCATGAAGAAGAGACCTGGAAAATCCTCTTGCTTCCTCCAGAAAATGGCAAACCTAAGCCAACCTTGGGAAGAGATTGCCATGGAGAGTGGCAGGAACACAGTAATTTGGACCATGATTGACCTATTTTCAAAGCAAGCTCACTTCACAGCCTGCTCGGGGTTACCCTCAGCCAAGAAACTAGCTAGGATGTTCATAAGACAGATATACAGGCTACATGGGGTGCTCCACAGGATTATCTCCAACAGTGGGGGTCCAATTTACCACAAAATTCTGGAGGGAATTCTTACAAGCAACAGGGTCCACTGAGAGGCTCAACTCAGCTTTTCATCCAAGCATAAATGAGGCAGCAGAACGCATGAATACTATGGTAGAACAGTACCTAAGGTGTTATATGGACCACCAGCAATCCAACTGGGCAGACTTGCTGCCTTTTGTGGAGGTAGTATACAACAACATAGTGCACTGTTCTAAGCCCTTTAGTGCACAGAAGCACTGGTCTAAGCCCTTTCCAGGTCACCAGCAGCATGGAGTTTGCCCTTTCCAGGTCACCAGCAGCATGCCTGAACAACCCAGGGAACCACCTCCATGTCCTTGAGCAAATGAATGCGATCACTAAGGCAGGGATGGAAAAATACAAAGCGAGCTTTAGTAGAAGCAGTGAAGAACTATTTAAAAAAATCTGACAAATGCTGTTCTCCTCACCTTCCTTTCCATGTCAGAGACAAAGTATACTTGTCAACAAAGTATCTAAAACCAAAGTTACCAAGTAAAAAGCTGGGTCTGAAATTCATAGAGCCATTCCAAATAGTGAAAGTGATAAACCCTGTAACTGTTCAGCTTAGACTCCCACACTTAGGGAAAGTGCATCCAGTGTTTCATAGCAACCTGTTAAAGCAGCCGCAAGCTCTCAGCTAAATAATACAAAGGGAGACCCATTATGAGGTGAAAAAACTCTTAGACTTGCACATGCATAGGGGTCACCTGCAATACCTAGTCCACTGAAAGGGATACCCCCTATCTGAAGCCATCTGGGTTAAGAGTTGGGATGTAAAAGCTGACAGGTTGATTAAACAGTTCCATGACAAAAACCCTCATAAGCCCAAGGGGCCACCTGGGGTGGAAGGGGAGGTTGATGGTGATACGAATTAACCCCTCTTTGATTTTCTTTTGCAGGAAGTCTTTCTCAATGGGAGGGGGGGCGCCTGTCAGACCTGAAGCCATTTTTGGAGCATCTTCAGGGCTGCTGCAGCAAGGCCAGTTGAAACTGGAAATGTGAGGGGGGAGATAGAGATAGCTGGGGAATTGTAGCCAAAATAACATTCCTTCCCTTGGGAGCCAAGGATGCTCTACCAGGTGTTGGAGAGGCATGGATAAAAGCCAGCCAGAATTGGGACTGATTGGACCATGTGATAGACATGTGATCTGGGAGCAAGAACTTTGGGTTTTGATTTGGGTGGTGAAAACCTCAGGTCCTTCAGAGTTGGGTTTTCTCCAGGGGTGCCAATATGACATTCTTAATAAATTCATACTTTGAGGAACCTCTAAGCCTCAGTTTTGATTGCTTTGGGTCTGTTATTTAAAACCCTGACACTGCCTCTACCTGTTGCCAGTGCTGCCACAAAGTGAAACAGGTAGTGGGGCAGAGGTGGCTCCACACCATGGCCCCTGCATTCTCAGCCCCCACCTGCCACATATCTGCCACATATGCGGAATGAGCCTCCCACTCACTTTCCCATTTGCAATGGCCCCAGCAAATGGGAAGAGCCGGGGAAGCAAAGGTAGATGGTGGGATGGAGTGGGTGGGTGGATGCTTGGTGCATCCAGCTGGCCAGATCACGTGCTTCCCCTGCACCTCTGCCTCTGCCTGCTGCTTGGAGAGCCGGCCTGCTGGTCACAGTGCTTGAACTCACCTGCTCTCGGGGTGGGATTCTACCGGTTCTCACCGGTTTGGTAGAACTGGTTATGGTTCCTGGTAGTTCAGAGAACCAGTAAAATGGGCCCCTGGCTGGCCCCGCCCCCTCTGCCCACTCCTCCTGCCTAGTCAGTCCTTATCATACATGCGCAACATCATGTGCATGTGCGACAATCACTGATGGCGTTCTCCCCCTGCCCGCCCTGCTCCACCCCACCCAGTCACTCCTTATAGTGCATGTGTGCTACATCGCTTCCCCCATTGCTTTCAATAGCAGCAGCAGCACCAGCCAGGCAGCCAGGCAGCCTGGCAGCCAGGCAGCCAACCAGCCAGCTAGCCATCACTGACTGCCTTCCACCACACTGCCTGATCTAGGTGAGGGCTCTGATCACCGCCACTGCTGGCTGCCCTCGCCCACCTGACCTCACCTGCCTGGCCTTGCCCAGACTGCCTTCCTCTCCCAGACTGTCTCCCCAGGCCTTCCTGCCTTGCCCAGACTGTTTGCCTTGGCCAGCTGCCATTGCTAAAGATGCGGATTGGTGAGTGAGACCTCCAAGCAAGCCCCAGTCACCTATCTGCCATCACCACCAGCCCTGGTTGAGTCCCAACAACTCCCAGACTGCCAAGCTGCCCTCACCAATGCTGCCTGTCTTGCCCAGCTGCCATCTTCTTCCACCCTCAGCCCACCGCACCATTGCTGCCTGGCCTTCCACCAGCAATTGGTATGAGTGAGGAGGCAAGCAGCTAGCCCCACCAGTCACCTACCTCCTCCAGCCACCACCACCGCCAGACCCAGTCAAGTGCTGACTCCCAGGCTGCCCAGGTGCCCTCATTACCTGCCTCACTGAACCATCATCTTTGGCCATCACCATCTTTGCTCAGTTGCCATCTTCTCCTGCTTATGGCCCACTGCACCATTGTTGCTACCTGGCTTTCCACCACAGATTGGTGAGTGAGGAGGCAAGCAGCAAGCCCTGCCAGTTGCTTACCTTCTCCTGCCACCACCGCTAGCCCCAGTCAAGTGCCAACTCCCAGTCACCCAGCCGTCCTCGCTGCAGCAAGCTCCAAAGACTAGTCTCAACTGAGGACCTTGGCATAGCTGGCTAGCCAACTTGTCTGCCTAATTTTTGGTAAATTGCTTTTTTATTTCTTTATGTATTTTTTTGTATCTGTTTTGTTTTTATTAATCATAAAAACAAAACTGATACTAAAAAAATAAATACATAAATAAAAATTATTTTACTATTATTGTTACATGTTGATACTTCTGTTTGTTTCTCCTTCGCTTTTAGGAAAAAGCAAAGAAAAACGTAAGTGTCAACATATAACAATAGCAGTAGTGTAACAAAAAAAATCATTTATGTATTTATTTATGTTTTTAGTATCTGTTCTGCTTTTATGATTAATAAAAACAAAACCTATACTAAAAACATTATTGAAAATTATACTTTAAAAAGTCATTAGGGCAAAGAAGTGATGTTGAGTTGGCCATGCCTAGCCAGCAAGCCATGCCCAGCCAGTCACATGACAACCAAGTCACACACACAAATTAGGCCACACCCACAGAACCTGTTGTTAAGATATTTGAATCCCACCCCTGCCTGCACTGCATGGGCTATGCAGGCTGTGCAGCCCCAGAGTGTACTGGCTGACATCATCAGCCCCCGCACATTTGCTACCTCCTGTGCGTGGGGGTCAGTCCCTCACCATAACCCTGATACCATGTTTTCCCAAAAATAAGCTATAATGCATCTTTTGGAGATACACACATACACACACACATACTCACACACACACATATATACATATATATATTGTTATGGTTAGCCAGCAGCAGGTGCAGACAGCTGAGGAGAGAAGGCTCAGATGAGGGGCCAGGACCACTAGGGAAGATTGTGGGGGCTGGCAGCAGTGATAAGGAGGTTCCCGAGGAGCCTATGCCAAGTGCGCATGCGCGTAGGATTGCTCAGATGAAAGAGCAGCTACAACAGCACGGACGACTCAGGAATAAGGCTGCAAGGTAATGGCCCCTCCTTCAAGAAGATAAAAGCCAGCTGTGAATGAATGTCCTTTGCAGAAGGCAAAGACGTTTTGAAACTCCAGCCTTGTGGACATTCCAGTATCTTGAGTTTGTATTTGAAGATTCTTGTATTGCAAATTATTTCTTGTCTGTTATCTTTTGGCAAGTCTTGCACAGTTTGGCAAGGCTTGTGATCATCACAGCTAATTATTTTGCAAAAGCATTCCAAGGTTTCTGTTCTATTTGAATTGTGTTTGATTTTTTGGAAAAGGGCATGGGTCAGAATATATATATATATATATATATATATATATATATGTATGTATGTATGTATGTATGTATGTATGTATGTATATGTATATGTATATGTATATGTATATATGTATATGTATGTATTTGTTTTCTGAGGTTCTCGCGGGTATTTGTATGTGGATCTTTGGTTGTTCGGGTTTTCTCCCGCGTAAGATTCGAAGTATCTAGGCAATGTTTCGATGAAGTCTCATTCATCATCTTCAGGCTTCTGTCTCCAGCTCTGTGCTTCTCAGAGTAATGGAGATTGCAGCTGCTTCCTCCTTTTAACTGCCAGTGGGGGTGGGACTTGATTGGGTGGGGGCTTGGCTGTGTTCTGATTGGGTAGGGGTGTGTTCTCATTGGTAGGGGGTTTGGCTGTGTTCTGATTGGTT